>RJWM01001739.1:0-145854 GCA_004363535.1 Dasyprocta punctata
TAAAAAGAAGTGCTGCTTTTTTCCCTCAAATTTGGAAACACACAACATATTTACCTGGAACACCTTTGAAGGATCTGTTTTAGTCTTCAGTTTCATAATGTACTCAGAATCATACAGTGCAGCTGCACATCTCTGACAAAAGAAAACAGTAGAAAGCTTTCATTTTAGGAGAGTTCTGACTGTTGCCCTTCAAAGACATTCTGGAAACAGAATAATGGTGTCTAATAATTCCAGCTAACCCAAGTATTTAGTGCAGCTTTGAACAGGCAGTAATTCACTTATATTTATTTGCTCAGAATGTAGCACTGGTCTGAATTAAACATTATGATACATACCTGTACTAGTATAAACTATTTTTTCAAATTTTCCTAGTCAAGATTTCTTTCTCAGAGAAGAAAATTAGACAGGTGCGGCACACCAAATGAGATGAACTTTGTCCTCAAAGAAAATTGGTTTTTCCTTTTCAATTTCATTTCAAAGAGATCTGACAAGTGTGGCTTTGAACAAACTTTAACAGCACAATATCCTTTGTGTAAGTTTTCCCTTGTCAGCTTTTCCATTCCAGCAGGAACTTAGAACAAAGTGGATGCTGCCCTTTGAGTTGAGAACTTCATCAGTTGAATGAACACTAGTATAGTGCAGTGAAATTGAGGGCATACTCTCTCCTCAAATATCAACAGTGCAGTGTCTCAACAAATATAATTTCTCTATCTGGTGCAAAAGACACTAGCTATACATTTAGTTTTATATATTCTCCTTTGCCTTTCTTCATAGTAAAAGCCAAGCTATTTGGCAACATACACCCTTGAAACTTCGACAGTTTAGGCTAAGAAGTTTTCCATTGTGGATGGAGCAAAAACACATTACATGGCAATGTTGTTTGCTCCTACATTATTTTATACCAATATTATAGCTTGATTGTTAGAGGTACAAAAACATATTTTCAGATGTGTGTGGGGCTTTGTACTGTTTTGCTTTTGACATGAAAGGGAAAATGTATTTTTCTATTTGTTTTGCTTTGTTTCATTTTTAACTTTTTTTTCAACCTTTGTGACCATTTAAAAGCAAAATTCAAAATCAGAAAGGAAAAACCACAAGAAATTTTTTCGCAGAGATTCTAATCTTTATTGAACAAAAGCTTGTTATGGCTACTCTTTCCTTAGAGCTTTAGATCGCAAATAAATTGTGCTAGTTCATGCTGGGAACTAACTGCTTCGACACATTTATTTTTCTTTGTAAACTCTCCTAACATTTTTAAGGATTTTATTTCAAGCGCCTCGTGCTATCTTTTACTTTGTCTTGGCTCCCAACTATTCCTTTCATCTCCTTTTCCCCCCTACACATTAATATTTAAAGACTGTACTAGTGTCAAACATTCATGTAGAAACAACTTAAATGCAAAGTAGATAAGGTTACAGAATAAGTCCATGCCCAATTTAATTACAGCATTTTGATTAACACAGATTGTAAGTAGTTTGAACTAAGAATTTTAAGTTATTCAGCTTGAATATTACAAAGGCTAACCAGAGATGAAGTGTAACTTTGACTCAAAAACTGCCAGAAAACAGTCTGATTAACCAATTTAGATGTACTATCTAATTAAGGATCTAAATATCTTTGGATCACAGAAATTCATGTTTATTGATAAGATAAAATATTTATTACCCAGAGAGCTGAATTAGCAAAAAGAACTGCTCTAATCAGGTGCTAACTCCCAGAAAAAATGAAGAATGCTGCTTGAAATTGAAAATATGATCTGAGTAAATCTGGCTTGTTTATTCAAAAGTCAAGTTCTTGCCAATAAACCCAGTATTTTTGCAAGGCTGGAGTGATGAAATCTGTGGCCAGATTTCCAAAAGGGTTCAATAGATAACGACTGCCCATAGCAATTGCTAATAGAGAATAATGAGTAGGCAAGAAAGAAAAGGCATAGTGCTCAGACACAGCAAACCTCCCCAAAGGGCAGGCCTGAAACAGCCCCAAGGACAATGGCAAAGAAACCCCAGCCTTCCACATTTGTTATGCTATCATTAGTTGACCTACATTTTTCTTTTCCCTTTTTGAATGAATTTAATGTTGTTTCTCTAAAAAGTACAAATAAAGGGAGACAAGGGCATATTACAAGCTTCTGTAATATATTCTCTAGTACCTGGCAATATACTGACACAGAGTAAACAAACAATGAATTTAGGAATTCTTTGTCATACATGGCACAAATTTCAAGTCAGAGCTGACTTTTCTTTATGAGATTTAACTTTATGTTAACTTGTCCTTTTGATTATATGAGACATTCCTAATGGTGATAAAATCAAGTATAAATTATGCAAAGATTGAGAGAAATAGCAAGGTGATTGCTGTCCTTTAAATTTTTCTTTAATTTTTAGAAGTCTAAAAACATTGTGACTACAGTATTTTATTTGTGGATCTTAGTAGGCAAAATATAACTTTTGACAGAGTAAAATTGCATGAAAGAGCATTCTATAACTTACACATTTAATCATATCAAAGACAAACTAAGTCCCAACAATTTTCAAAGCCAGTACCTTTTCAAAATGGGATTTTTAGCCAGGTAGAACTATTCGCCTGCTGGCAATTTTATTAAAATTATAATTAAAAATTAAAACACACACAACTCAAATACACACACAAGCTCTATTCACTTGTAGACTAATAACAAAAAAAGAATAAAGTCTATGACTTTTGGTAAGGAAGCATTCTGGCACTTAGCTATGGCCCTAGACCTAAGACTAGGTCTTTAGTATTAGGGAAGTCAGATATTTTTCTATTTGTATGAACTTTGCCTGGAAGCCTTACTGGAAGGAGTTTATTAGTGAACATGCTGGAATACTTTGTATGTTTTATAACTATAATTCTTAGCACTTATTACACATTTATTTACTCTGAGAAGAGTACAGAAAATGTGTATTTGATATGTTAGATCCTATAGTAGGTCTCACTATTGTTCTTTTTTGTCAGTTTCCTTAGACCATTAGCTAAAAAGGTATTCCAGAAATCATAAATTAAAAGTAGAAAGCCACTGAATATCAACGTTAAAATATGCAATAATGCAACCACCCTCCATCTGTTTTTTTTACATAATTTTATAATTACACATATTTTTAGTGAGACATCTTTTTAATCTCTTCTTCCCTTGTTTGAAACAATGCAAGAGTTGATGCCAGGACTTAATAATGTATTTATATCCCAGAAACTAGAGTTCAATGCATTATCCTATTAAAATAATATATTATACCATTACCAGCATCATTATTACAAAAATGAATTCAGAATAATAAGCCAAATTTGACCAGGGGACTGTGTGGCCATAAATCTACCAAAATCGCACTAGGCGCAGTTTTGCTGACAAGAAATTCCTTTTCGCTGGCCTCTTGAGACATGTTAGTTAGATTCATATGCACAGGACATAAGAATATCTAACACTTCGGTCTGAATGCCAAAGAGAATGCATTTAAACAGATCATGTCCTTCAGGAGAAAAAAATAAAGCATTCCTGAATGAAATGTGAGAGTCCACTGTTTCTGTGTATAAAGGATCATCAAAGGGACATTAAAGTAAGAATCTTACAATTACTATATATAAAAGTGACAAGTTTCACAATTAAGTGTAGAGTCCAGAGTAATAGCAAATTATAACCGATTGCTTATAATTGAAATCTGGTTGTAAGCAAAAGGATTCTTTAAACAACATGCTTTGCATTTTTATTCATTCCTTCCACTTTAGCCTTCAAAATCTCAGAAGACCACTTTTTAAAATTGTTTATTTTTATAACTCTTATTAGTACATGTTTGCATTACAGAATCGTCACATTCACAATGGAAATTTGGTAATATGCATACTACATCTTAATTCCTTCTATGTTCGTTCTCTTCCCCTTTCTCCTTTCCATCTACTGCATCCCTTTCCATTAGCAAGCGATCTACCTCCCTGTTTCCTATTACCAATCTTTTATTTTGCTCAATTATATAAAATTAAGATTTCTCATATAAGAAGAACAATGCAATATGTAAGTTTGAGTATATGATTTATTCCACTTAACATTATAATCTCAAGGTGGAAGTATTTTCCTACAAATGATCCAAATATATCCTTCTTTTAAACAGAATAGTACTCTACTATGTATAAGTATCACGTTTTCTTTGACTATTCATCAGTTGATGGACATATAGACTGTTTCCAAGATTTAATTACTATGAATTGTGTCACTATAAACATGGGTATATATGTATCTTTACAGTTTGATGTCTTAAACTCTTTTGGGAAGACATCTAGAAGGGAAAGAGCTAGGTTGAATAGAATTTTTAAGTTTAGTTATTTTGGGAGATTAGGGAAATTCACATACTGATTTCCACAGTGGCTGTACTGGTTTGCACTCCCAACAGTGTTAAAGTGTTCCTTTCTTTCTGCAGTCTAGCCAACATTTGTAATTACTGGATTTCTTGATGACAGCTATTTTTTCTGGGGTAACACGGCACCTCAGTGTTATTTTAATTTGCTCTTCTTTAATAGCCAGAGATGTTGAACATTATTTCCTGTATTTACTGCTCATTTGTGTCTATGTGAAGTATCTGTACAGTTCAATTGCCTTTTTTTTTTTTTTTTTTTTTTTTTTTTTTTTTTTTTTTTTTTTTTTTTTTTTTTTTTTTTTTTTTTTTTTTTTTTTTTTTTTTTTTTTTTTTGGAGTGAGTCTTTTAGATTCGGGGTGTCTTTTTTAATGGACTCTTTATATATTCTACATATTAACTATCTGTCAGGAAGAGCTGGAAATTATTTTTTTCTCAATTTTTAGGTTATCTCTTCACTCTATTGTTTCTTTTGTTGTGCAGAAACTTTTTAATCTGATGTAATGCCATTGGTTGATAATTGATGCTATTTCTCTTGAAATAAGTTTCTATTCAGAAAGTCCTTGCCTATGTCTGTGTTTTCAGATTTTACCTATTCTACTTTCTAGCACATTAAGTGTTTTTGTTGTAACATTTAGATCTTTGATTCATTTTGATTTTAATTTAGCGTACCATGAGAGATAAAGGTCTAGATTGAGGAGGACTTTTTTTTCTTTTATAAAACAAAGCCCTAGAAATGCCCTAAATAAAATTTAGTCTAAAATTATAATTTGCTAATAAGGGCAGAGACCCTGGCATATTGGCTGAGAAACCTAAAGTCTTTAAAACACTTCTTGACTTTTTTAAAGTTGTTATGTTCTCATTTTATAATTTTTTATTGATAATGATCAAATCATTAGCCTGGATATCTGCATCATTGAATGTAAAAAGGTAGGAAAGCAGATTCGGTTGTTCTGTATTTCAGTTTGAGTTTAGGATTATGTAAGATAGAAATGTAGGAAAGCTAAATTTGCTTTTTGAAAAATCGCCAATAATTCCTTCCTATAGTGGGTGAGGGGTTTTCTTCTGAATCCATCAAATCTTCAAAGCACAGGCTTTGAATGTCTGTGTATTTGGGAAGAAAAGGACTACTTGGTAGATATTTTGAAAGTCCTTTTATCTCAGATTTACATCTCAGAAATAAAAAATTCCATTCCTTTAAATTTCAACCAATAGTTCACAAATAATTTGAATAAGTCTTAAAACTTAAGATTTTATTCCACTTGTTAATTTTATATTCAAATTCTCTGTGAAATGTACATTCAGTTGCATATATAGCAAAATTTTGTAGATACCAGGGTGCGTAGAAATCACTTGAACCGCAGATATGCAGTGCTAAAAACACTCAGTTGATACACTGCTGCTCCCCTGGGAACCAGTGCTAAGTGTGCCACACTAGACTAGGAAAAGATGTCTGTCTAGGATGAAAACATTGGGATGTCTGTGTATGTTATAGCTGTGTCCTTTCAGGCATGTACAAACATCTTGACATGGCTCTGTTACTAACTTCCTGGACAGTTCTACAGGAACGTGCTCACCTATAAAGGAGAAATATCTTAATTTTGTGTTCATAGAATTATTGAAATATCAAATAATGTAATGTATTGAAATGCTTCATAAATTATGGTTATATTATTAGTATTCATTATCATATATTATTTCAAGTCTCTGGTGACTGGTAATCCTAATATATCTACTTAATTGGATTAAGAAATTCCTAGGGGATTAGTAAAGCACGCTGCTGAGTGTGTCAGGGTGAATCATGGAGGGGTGACCTTGGAGTCTGTTATCTGGTTCCTCACCCTTCCTCTGGTACTGCTCCCTTCCTCTGCTTCTCCACCACAAGGAACTAAGGTGGTGCACCATGAACTAAGCTTTACTCATCACACTTTGCCACTAAGGTGTTTCTACCTTAGAGCCAGCACATCATGAACTGTATCTCTTGAAACGGTGAGGTGAGCCAAATTAAAAATCTCTTCCTTTAAATTGTAGACGTCAGGTATTGTGTCCCAGCATCTGGAAAGCTGACTAATAAAACCCTCTTCTTGTTCAATATAATAGTAGTTTATGATAACAAAATCCCCTGGCCAAATAAAACACTGGGCTCTACCTATGAAATACAGTGATCAAATTGTAGAAAATAAGTGTGGGCAATTAGTGCTATGGAAAGACCCAATCATTAATTTTTGAAAATGCAAAATTAAATAATAAGACTAGTAAATCAATCATATTGGCAAAATTTTTTGTTTTTGATTTTGTTTTCCTCACTAATGTGCTTGGTGATGAGGAAGAGGCTGTGAAATGAGCATTATGACATATTGCTTTTCTTTAAAGCATTTTAATAATATGTATTTAGAGACTTAAAAAGTGGTTTTTTTCTTCTTTTTGTTGAACTCAGTAATTTCACTTCTCAGAATCTATTTTAAGGAAATGAAGAGATGTGGTAAAAACATAGCCTATGCATAAATATTTAAATTAGAGAATTAGTATCATAATTTACATTGCAGTATCCTAAATAACCAAGAACAACAGGACTCAGAAGTAAAAGATATACATTGATACAATGAATACGGGGGCAAAAAATTATTCATAAACATTGTATTTTCAAATTTAAAATTCAGTAGATAAAAACCAAACATCAATATGCTAGCACAAATTTTGTGAAAATGGAATATTGTTAGTTTGTGGTGGAACTTCAAATGCTTTAAATGTATATTAGTATGTTGGATAATAGTAGTATCCTTCAGAGATCTTTCTTAATTAAAGATTTATATAAATATGTTTAACAAAACATTTAATTACCAAAATATAGGAACTACCTATGCAGACTGTTATTGTGGAAGGAAATAAAATGTGACACAGATTTGCAAACTCTAGCATAAACCAAGATGCCAGTATTAATAAATATCATATGTTTTTTCATATGACTAAGTGATAACAATATTTAGAAAGATGAGTCTATAATGTGAATTATTCTAACTTGAATAAACCAGTTCAACTACTGAAAACAATCTTTGTGTTATGAGTTAGTGAATTGCTTTAAGTACTTTTATGTGTTTTTGATTATTAGGATGCACTGTTTTTATTAAACAAACTTTGAAATCAATTCGATTGCATGTACGCTTTCAGGGAACAGCTGTAGAAGATCTGCTGGTGACCGATTCATCAAGGTAGTGCTAATATTATGTAAACACAATAGTAATTGACTGTATATTTTGCATTTTTGCCCATTGTTCTAATGTGAAAAACACAACCTTACAATTCATCAGATATAATACATACAAAAGTAATCTGGAGGTAAAATGAAAACCAAGGTTTAGGTACTTTCCTTTAGCACTTACAATTTTATTTTGCTAAATGATAGATATGTGCATACATTCTTATTCTCACAACTGAAGTAGCTGATTTCAAAAAATTATTCCTATTTTTGGATTTAGACTAAGTCTATAGCAAATTAGGAAAATATGGTTAAGTAATCTTTGCAGTATACAAGGCGGTGATTTGAGAGAACTGCTCCAGCTTCACATTTTGATAGTTTAATAGATTAATAGTTTGATAGGATTAATAGAAATTTTTGTTCTACTGATATTTGTTGACACCTGTTATATGAACAGCACTATGTTGGATACAATCGGAATGCAAGAATACATAATTAGATTGTTAGAAATCACATAAAATGGTTTAGTGACAAATAATGTGTGATGATTTCCTAACTATAAGAGAAATACAAAAAATATAAGTGCAATCAGAAAAAGACTCCTCTGGCAGGGCAATGAAGAAATAAGTTTCAGGGGAATTGATCCCAGAGAATGAGAAAGATAAGTACAATGGACAAAAATGGGGGAGTAGTATGATGAGGAATGTGATAAATAAATGAATAAACAGAATCTTGCCACATTCAGGAATACTGGGTTCCTCTTGGTTCAAAACACTGAGCAGATTGAGTTGAAAATGGAAGGAAGTTTTTTCTGAGGTCAAATCATCCAGTGCAGGCTGGGGTTATAGCTCAGGGGCACAGCACCTTCCTGGCAAGCATGAGGTCCTGAGTTTTATTCCCGGTATCTCCCCACCAAAAATCATGAAGTGCTTTAAGTTTCAGGCCAAAGTTAAATTCATCTTTTAGGAGATAGGATGGTACTTGAGCAGCAAAATTATACCACTTAAGTGATACTTTAAGAACAATATTCTGATGCTAATGTGCTGAACAGTTTTTCTTTTAAATAAATCTGCAGAAAGTATAGAGGTGACAGAGAATAAAATTCAAACTTGTCTCAACTCTATTACTTGTGTATCCCTGAAATAGCTCCTCTTACTCTTTCTGAGGTTTGGTCTACCATCAATATAAACACAACCTTCGTATGCATTAGAGAAGCGATGCCTTTTGGAGAGTAAAATCATGGACACGTTACATTACTTGGGAAGCAGAACGTACATTTGTGCACAGGTTCTCTAGATCTCAGTAGAATTTGCAACATGCTGTAAGTGTAGAACATGATGAGTGTAACCTCAGTGGTTTTAGTTTATATTTTTTATTCAGCCTGGCCAGTTTATGCAATCTGCACTGGACAACTACAAAGGGAGTATGTTTCACTTATCCGTGAATTGAGAACAAATGCTACCTTCAAAGACTGTGGTCAAGACTTACACTCAGACTGTGTAGAAGGAAATTCTAATAGATGTCTAATGAGTAATGATGGTAGTGGCAATGATGATAGTGAGCTTCAGGAGCAGTGGCAGTATCAGTAGTGACACCTTGATAGGTGATATCTTGACTTGAAATATTAAGGGCTTACACTAATATTCAGACAAATAAAAAATTCAACAGTAAAAATGAATAGTGCTTGATGATGGGTTAAATTAACAAAGTGAAGAAAAATAAGTCAAAGTTGATTTTCAATATGTTGTGCTAAATAAAGATGATTATACTGCAGACAGAATTGGTGATGACAGGAAGAGCTATTATGAGAAACTGACAAGATCTGTCTTCTATGTGTTTAGGTGAAAGCAACAATAGATAGAGTCATCAACTGATGAAAAATGTGGGACTAGAGCTCAGAGTGAGGATGGAGCAAGACCCAACTTACTGAGATTTAGGTGCATAAAAGAAGGTATTGACATGATCATTTAGAGAAGATATGTGGAAAGAGAGAGAGACAGACAGAGAGAAAGAGACAGAGAGAGAGACAGAGACAGAGAGACAGAAACAGAGACAGAGAGAAAGACAAAGACAGAGACATAGAATATGCGCAAGGAGATTCCCCAGTGTGGCACTGCAAGTTATCTACTGCTGGGTTCCAAAGGGGTGCCATTCATGGCACAGGGGGCACAGTAACCCCCATGTAACAAGGCAATACTCCATCTCATCATATATTATAGCTGTACTTCAGGATTTTGTTTTCATATTTAGGAAATGATGAGATACTAGTTTTGCAAAAGACTACCTTTTCTCCTTCCTTGCTTGTAAAATTGGAAAAGAAGGCATGCAGTGAGTCTGGGACAACTAAGAAAATACTAACATGCAGACTAGGGAGAAAGATAAAAATTCAAAGCACTACCAAAAGGCTGATAAGTTTATCATTTTTGTACTGCAGTATCTCTTAGCCTGAATCCAGTGCAGCCTGAAACCTAGGAGTGACCATCAGTAAGAATAGAAAACTCCAGATGTTTGATAGCCCCGGCTGAAGGAATCAGAAGGTAACTTTTAATGCTCTGAAAAAATGTAAAATTTTTTGTTTAATTTTTTCTATTTCCTTATTCCCCACCCTCAAGCAATTATATGACATCAGTGGAATAGGCCACAGTGCAAGAAGCAACCACAAAAACCATAAGAAAAGTGGGAGTCCCCCTGCCCCTTTAATTGGAGAAAGTGTGATCCTTAAAGAGTAGAGTGGACCCTTATTGCTTATTGTTTTTATTTCCTACCTTTTGGTTCCCATTACAATTATAGTAATACAGGAAGAAAAGAAAACATAGTAGGAAAACTTACAAGAGAATGATCTAGCCATGGCAAAAGTCAGATAACATAATTTTCAAAACTCTCATCTGACCCGCATGCAAGCAAGTTCATTGTGCCAAAATGCGTTCAGTATTCTCAGCACAAAGTAATTTCCAGCCACTTCTCTGAAACAGTGAAAAAGATAAAAAGAATATGGGAAAAGAGGAAAATGGAAGGGGTACATGGTGACAACAATAGAACAATGTGGGCTTTGTCAAATGAACAATTTTAAAATCACCAGAGAATACAAACAAAAACCAGAGAACACTTTGGAAGGCATGGTTTGAGAGACAGAAGAGGGCAAAGAAATTTTAAACCAGACAGATTTGCCATAGGAAAGAGAAGCAATATTCACACATTCCATAAAGAGAAGGCTGTTGCTTGAGTGAATCGTAACAGAGTGGCATCTGGGCCACATGGAATTTCAGATTTGTCAGAAGAATTTCAGATAACCCTTCCTCCCAGGAGAAGGCCCACAACAGCCTGTCACATGGTTAATAGATGCAGCCCTGTGGTAAGGACCACTGACCTCTGAGCTCTACACCTGTTTGGAGAATGAAAGTCAAGTGTGTAGTTGGTCTATAGCCCCTCACATGGAGAAATACTTTGGTCTTGCTTTCAGGAGAGGAGATAAAACATGACTTCACCTATTGAAAAGTGAATGATAGGCAAAAAAGATGAGTTCTCTCTCAACCCATATTCATTTATGGCAAGAAAAAATAGTAAGTCCCAGAGCTGGACATTCACTGTTTGAGGACAGACCACTTCAGGTAAATCTTGTCTCTAGCAGAAATCCATTTGCCAAATCAAAAGATTTCAAAAGTTGAACACTAAAACTCCTTTACAAAAGCTAGTGGTAACAGAGGAATTGTGCTTTTTTTTTTTTTTTTTTTTTTTTTTTTTTTTTTTTTTTTTTTTTTTTTTTTTTTTTTTTTTTTTTTTTTTTTTTTTAGAATTATTTTTTCTTAACTCAGTAATCTGCTTTGTGGACTAGCAGGACAATAAATGTTTTGGCAATTTTAGAAAATGTGTTTTATTTTCTCAATCAAGCCAAAAAGTCCCTTAGGAGCCATTGTAGTCTTTGGTTAAATATGTTTTCACTCATATGCTTCTTCTAAAGGTCTATTGTTTACAAACAGACAGTAATGGTTTCATCGGATTTAATCTAGTTCATCATGTCATTATATATTTAGGGCATGACCTGCATTTACAAATATCTCTGAAAATTATGTATGAAATGCCATGGTCCACAAAGTTATTTTTAAAAAATTTGTTTACAGTATTATATACATTTGTCCCACTAGGGAAGATCAGCAGTTAGCTTCTTGCTCCATGATAATTCAAGTAAAATTGATTCAAATACTGGATCTTGAAAACTACCTTGTATGACCAGAACATGTCCCTAGCTGAAAAAGTAGTAATAGATATTCTTGATCTTAAAGGATACTGAGCCAGCATAGGAACACACATTTGTCTCTACTAAAATAACTATCAAGTGATTATTGGAGAGCATATAAAGTAGAGCACTTCAGGGCCCTCAATGCTAGGGGCTGGCAATGCTTCCATTTAAGGTCTACTAGGCTTCCTATAAGACAGCCATTATATTTTACTTCCTTCATTTTAAAGGAAAACAAAAAAAATACTGGTTTGTTTTAAAGAATGTTTGTATTTCAGACTGAATTGCATTTTTTTTTTCTTGCTGCTGTAGGAAAGACTGCTTGGTAAAATATTTATCACATTGGCTACATTTTTCTATCTATCCCTGGTGGGAGGGGAAATTTAAGGGAAATTCAGAGAAATTATTATGAGCTCATACAAAAGAAAACAGAGAACTCTAAACAGATTCAGGAAGACTGCGAATTCCACCTGACCGGGAATTCACATGGGAAGGGTATTCCCTGAGCAGTGGCTGCTTGACCAGTTTCTATGCTTAGATTTATGACACTTTTCCTTAAAGGATATGTCATATCCCATTATTTGTTAAATTTTGGGTATTGTCACTGGCTTTTTAAATTTAGTGAGTTGAAAGGGGAAAATGTATAAAATGCAGATATCTTAAACCATCATTCTGAAGTGTGATGAAAAAACAATGGCTGATCAAGGAAGCACCAGAGAAAACACCTTGAAGGAGGGAATCATAGTGAGACTTCGCAAGACAATGGTGGTTGGAGTTGTTTGTGCCCAGTCTTCCAGCTTGCAGAAGTAGGGAGAAGTGCAGGGATGCAACAACCTTTCAGGTTCTTGCCACAGTCTCCAAAAGCACTCCAACATGCCTTCAAATACCTATTTTGAATAATAGCATTGAGAGTTTGTGAAAGAGTGAGTTATTGAAAACTATAGATGCTTAATTTTCCATTTTCCTCATCTTTTGTTCCAGACAATTCCAGACTCCATTCCCAATTTTTTTTCTCTCTATGTGCAAAAACTAAGGCTTTGTACACTCTGTTGCTATGGAAACAGGAGAAAGAGTAACAGTTTATGTATTTCAAAAGCTGTCAGCCTATATGCTGTGGATTTTGATAACTAAACCTACACATTAACTATCTTTCTTCTGCTCTCAACGCCCAATACCACAACATTTATTTTTGTTACATATGTTTCTTGGGAAAATTAGCGATCTATTTATTAAGCTTTGCTGCAATTCATTTTATACTTAATTTAGTGTCCAGAGTATAGAGAGAGGCTTTGGTGACACAGTTAAAGAAGTGTAAAACTGTTCTTAATAAATGATTACTAAACCAGAATGAAGACAGAGTTAGCAGACATCACAACTCAGTCTACTGCAAAAATAAAAAAGATTGAAACTGTATTAATTTTAAAACAGATCTGAATGTTGCCTGACTTACATTTCATAGAAATGTAATGTCTGCTATACCCTCTTCAGCTCGCTAATAAAAGACCTATTTTGAAATTACAAAATACACTGTGTTCTCCCCCAGAGAACCCAATTCAATAGCTTATTGATTTTTCCTGGCATCCTTAGTCTGGTGTGAAGGGGCTTCTGGGCTCCGGGACCTGGAAGGAGGGAGTTTGTTTGTAATTGATTCAGATTCTGTACAGCCAAGCTACCTTCCCTCATCCCCAACTCAAAGTGTTTATGATAGACCAACCCATTAAGTCCTTGCCTCTGTACTATTCTCAGTTGCTTTCTAGTACTTCGTAACATTTTCAAGAAAATTACTGCCCTTGTAGGGTCATTTTATTAAGTTTAGATGATATAGTTAAGTGGACCAGGAAAAATACATCAGAACTTCGACCTTCAAGCCTAGAGCACACTCTAGTAGCTAAAGGGTCTATTGGGCTTTTAACTGTAAGGCCCACTTTCCTGGTCTTTAAAAGTAGATGATTCACTTGAGCCTAAAAATCAGACTCTTGCCTTTCAAAAAGTACTCATTTTTTTTTTTTTTTTTACTTTTTCACCACTACACACTAGCAATAATTGACCTGTATATGTATAAAGGACAAATGAGAAAATAATGAAGAGCTGGTGCTATTTGTTGTTTTCCTTTTACTAAACAATTAATGTTACTGGTGCTAAAAGAAAAATTCAAATTCAAAATCTGCTGGTCACCAGAGTTTCAGATTTGTATTAGCTTAGTCTCCTTGTTCTATATTAGGGAGGGTGAACCTTTTAGAGACTGAATGCCCAAACTCCAACCCAAATCTATTTGTTACAAAGTGCCAATACTGCAATTAAACTTGATGTTTTAATTGGAGAAAAAAAATGAAACCTGATATCCGATGCTTGGCGGCTGAGTAACTTGGCTCATGTGCTGACAAAGAGGGCCCTGTGAGCCCTCTCAGCACACATGCTGCAGGTTCATCATTACTTTCCTATATAGTCATTTACCCAGCATATGGGAATGGTTACAGAAGAATTAGGACTGCCCAGTGTCAATTATTTTGTTATTCCTTATAAACATAGGAATATACTCCTTTCTATTCTATGGATGCAAAATATCTAATTATCCTTACGTTACAAATACTCTGTTCCTGAGTAGTGATGGACTTAAAACATCTATTAAATTGCAATAGGTAAATAAAACTCACACATGCCAATTCAATTATCTCATCAACTCATTTGACAGTGTCTGTGACAGCTTACAGATAAAATGGAGAAACAAAGTTTGACCTTTTGAATCTTAGGGCTGTAGATTCTACAAATTCCCACTAGTCTGGAAGGTGGTTTCTACAAGGCATCATTGGACTGTCTTCTCGTTGATCCTGTCACAGATTTTGTTCATTGCTTGAATGATATCAAATGATATCATTATTAATTTGATTTTCAGATGTTATATGCTCAAAGGAATGGAATATATGCTATGTAATAGAAACAGGTTCCAAAAAAATATTAACATCTGGAGACAGAGACTAAAGCCAACAAAATTAAGTTTAGTAGAAATACAAGTGCTCATGGGTTAGAAGAATATTAGAAATAGTTGTGAAAGAACATCTTGGGAAAGATGTGAATACTATTTTTATAGATTTTTATAACAATAACATCAATATGAATTTGCCATGCACTCTGTCTGATGAAAGAGTAAACATGGCCTCAGGCTGCATTCATATACTGTAATTATGAGATTCTAAAAAACAAAGGTGCTGGTTTGGCTGTAACCTAGCTGCTCAGATAGTCTGTAATAGGCTCACCTCTTATCTTACAAATCACCTACTCCTTTTGATACAGAATCTCATGGGGAAGAAACACAGAAAACTAGTTTATTCTGGAAAGATAAGCAAAGTACAGATGAAATGAAACGATTCCCTCGTGAACATCTTCTTGGGATACAAATGTTTATCCTGGAGAAAGGATACCAAGGGGAGGTATGGCATTTTTTGCATTATTTCCTGAGAGATGAAGTTAGAAATGATGCTTTGAAGTTATAGAGGCCCCCTTTCATGTAATGTTAACAATCTGGGCAGTCCAAAGATGAAATGATCTGATTGTTTGGACAGTAAATTTTCCTATTGCTACAGTCAGGTATCAGATGAATAATTAAATTGGCTACCCTTTTAGATCTCTTCTAAATCTGAATTTACACCACAGTGGTTCTATAACTTTCTGAGAAACATAATACAGTTCTCCCTAGCCAAAGATAAAATGCATAAGACTGATACACTAAAATGTATAATTCACTATATATCTGGACAATTGAAAAATCTCAGGCTTCAAGTTTATTTACCTAGTCTACATAATGAGAAATTTTACTGAACTCTATTTCAAAAAATGATAGAGCTAAACATTTATCCAAAAAGGAGTCTTCATGCCTATATACTTCAACCAAGGTTAGCTCAAAAAGCATTAGCCCAGCTACCATATGCAATAAAACTTTATTCAAAAAGAGAAATCCATATGTTTTCATTCTGAGAGGTCAGATTCATTCCGAGGGCAATATAAATATTTGGTCAATATATCCGAAGTTATCCAAGTAGAGTCATCAATATAAAGACTTGCTTGCCAGATCTTGGATCTTTCCTTTTTCTCCCTCTGACAGTATTTAAAGAAAAAGGGAAAGCTGTGTAGAGTACTTAGAGTATGTATTCATGTGTAAATGAATGAAGGAGCAAAGATTAGAAGAATCTAGCTTTTAAATCAAAGGCATTATATTACATATATGGCAAAATTTATCATTTACTTACGAAAAGGAAATGCAACTATAGACTAGACATATTAAAAGAAAAGTGTATGCAATGAACTGTAATTATTAAATCAACTTACACACCCTGGAAAATATAAAGTTTCTTTTATTTATAGAAAAAACTGTCATACTTCATTATATATGAGATTGAACTCAGTTTATTTGAAATTCAGATTTACTGCCCCCATCTGGCAGTTTCTGGTCTAGTAGATCATAGATTGGAGAAATTAAATTTTGAAAAGAAAAACAGATAATTATGACATACATTGCTAAACAATACATTTTGAGAAACAATAACTTAGAATACATTTCAATAGTTTCCAAATTCTTTGTCTCAGAGTCTCTTTTTATTCTTAAAAATTATTGAGGACCCCAAAGAACTTTCATTCATATAGATTATATCTATCATGATTTACTATATCAGAGATTAGTACTGAGAAATCAGAAAAATATCACATTTTAATTCATTTAAATTATAATACACTAGTTTATTAACAATGAGTGTCTGGTGATGCAGAATATAATAACTAGACTGAACCCCAATATATCTAAGGCCACTCACTAGTAGGAGTAGTGTATGGAAAGCTACTAAGGTTGTGTTTGCCTGATTAAAAAGTACAAGACTCTTTCAACAATACTGAGGTTTTAAATGTCTTAATGAAGTTCATATCTGTTTCATAAACACCCATTTCTGTAATTTGACCATCTTCATTTTATCTTCGTTTAACTGAGTAATCTTAGTCAAGTCCATTGCCTCAGATTTAGTTATGTGCTCCATGGATGATCTTTTGCAATGAACGCTACCAACCGTCACAGCCAACTCAGTCAGGCAGGTCAAAGATAGGTCCATGCATGCATCTGTTTAGTGCGAGTTGGAGAAGAGGCCACTATACACTGAAAAAAGTAAAATACCATGCCAGGCATTCTACGTGACTCCAGGAAACCTAGGAAGTAAACTGTTCATGCGCTTCTGTTGCCATCATCAGAGGGACCTGGCTCATCTGTAAATGCTCACATTTTTTGTCAAATATTTAACACCCACTCAGTAGCTAAAATTGTTTGATTTTCCTTGTATTTTGTTGCTTACATCAGAGAACTTGAGATTCAGATTTAACCAACATTTATTCAGTATCTGTGTTATGCTTCTGCTAATTCTATCATGTTTTTTTTTCTTTTTCTATCTCCCAAATCCAGAGATTCCTACTGTGATATATTGACACATCTTGTTTTATATGTTTCTTTCATCAACTTTCAAAGAAAGAAGCAAGGCTCAAAAAGTAGAGACTGGCTCATAGTCATGCAGATCTTAAATTGCATTTTAGCCTGAGTTTTAGCCTAAGCTTGCTGACACTAAATCCAGTTAAATGTGAGAACAGAAAAAACAGCAACAATTCTTTAAAAAGTGCATAACACTCTGAATATTAAGCATGCTCTGGAGTGTATGAATTGTAGAGTATACTTCAGACCAGCCTGGCAGCATTTACCCAGGCAAGCTGCCTTAGTTCACTTGTTAGACTCAACATCCTGAAATAAGAAAGTACTCATCAGTCAATTAAAGCCAGCTCTCTTACAGCACCAGAAACTTCTTTTCCTTCAAAACAGTATTGAACTAGTTAGAATATGTGTGAATAGTGTAAGAGAAAGAACGTGGGACATATGTGGCCCGTTTCCTCTGTGCATTTGAGCATGGTTTCCTCTTCCACTGAGCCCTGAGGTTACTTCAATATTTTTCTCAACACAGGACTCCAAACAACCACTACCAATTGATCACAATTAACAATTCAGGATGAAAGCAGTTTTCTTCTCTAGTTAAAAGTAAGTCTTCATCTGTGTAAACAACTCAGGTACTGTATTTGCATTTAGAGAGATTTACATATATGAATATCACATTTGTGGTCTATATATGTTTGAGATTACATAAATATTTGTTATCATAGAATAAATAACCAATGATATTTAACAGACAACTCAATGCATATACAGACTGGGTAAATTTCTTGTTATTAAAAAGCATCTATTTCCTATTATCAGAACCTAAATGTAGTTACTTGTTACTTGTGTATTTTCTATGTCTTTCACTAAGTCTAAGGAAGGTGAGAGATGAGCTCTATACCATTGGGATCCAAAGAAAGTGAGTCATACACATCTAAACTGTACAAGTGCCAGTGGAAACAGTCTCTTCTGCTCACTCATGAGCCCTTGCCTGCATCCTCAAATGAGAGGAGGACAGAGCTGGGGTCTGGATGAGATCCCCACAAGAATTCCCGGAGCAATACTAACTGGAGTCTTAATCAACTGGCAAATCCCCTTGGGCTTTTCAGAAAAGTTAGGCAAGGTCTGAAGATAAACCTCTAATAAAAATTAAGGTGATTATTCATTAGAGTACAATAGGAGAATCAACATTTCTTGGTAGGCAGCAGGGAATTGTACAACCCAACAGCTGTGTGCTAGCAGTGAAGCTCTCCCACAGGTACTTTCAAGCCTCAATCAGCACAGTGATAAGGGAACTATACTGGGAATGTGGGGCTGCTGATGGCTCAGGCAAGTTGTTCAAAACCAAAAATTCACACTTCAAAGGGCTGTCTGCACCAAAATAAGCACAACAAAAGAGAAGAAGAAGAGAGAGAGAGAGAGAGAGAGCAGCCCAACATCAACTCTATCGTGGAAGCTCTCCTTATCATCCTGCTCTAGTCCCTGTGATTATGAGGAGGGAGTGAAAGCATCCACTATTCAGGGCAGGGTAGTATGTTATTCACAAGTTCATAACTGGCAATAAAACAGAAAAGCACATGTCTGCTCTGCTGAGTAATTTCTACACTGAGACCCTGAGCAGAGATGTCACATCATTTGTAAGATCTGCCTTGGCTTTCAGGAGCCAAAGTAAGCTAGTTAGGGAGTAGCCTTGTTTCTTTTTCCCTCTTCTTGTGACAAGTCTAAGGCACTTCAGGTTATTTATAAAGAAAACTAGTCTGATGTCTTCAGAAAATTGTCAGTTTGATACAAGTCAGACAGAAAGGTGTATTAATGGCTTTGGAAACACTGTGGCCTTCCTATTTAGGAAAGGAGGACGAAGTAGCATCAGGTATGGGTGGAGAAAATTTCAAATATCAAAACAAAAATAGGTAATGTGTGCAGGAAGGTGGTTTTTCATAACTGCACAAAAAGGAAAACTTACCACCTTTATGCTTCATTAGTTTTCTGGCTTTCCATAATTTCCTGGACATCAAGAGAAGACAATTTTCCACATAACCCTGATGATAATGATGGCACTCAATACAAATGTCAATTTCAAGAGTGCTTGTCTTATAACTGTAACCTTAATCTTACCTAATTACCCTAAAACTCATACCCTACATCAGTACTTCTCACCTAAATGTGCGTGCAGATTACCAGAGATGGAGTGAAAATTTTAATTCTATAACTTTGGGTGTCATGACCCAGTAGCAAAGTACTGAATAATAGAGGTCCAAAATGCAACAATGACATACAATCCATATCTTACCAACAGTAAAACTTATTCCTCATATGAATAAGAGAAATAAAACTATAAAATTGGACTCCATCCTACTATGAACAATGACCACTTTCTTACAAGTTTGAGGGTAAGTAAGAAAGGATGTATACCAAAGTCTTATACCTATGCAATGAATGGCATACTGAGAATCTAGAGAAACCGGAAAAAAATTATGGAACCAACAGAAGCCAAATCAAAGCCATTAGCCATTCTACCTAAACATTAAAGTCCCAAGTTACTTTCATTATTGCTTCTCTTGGCCATGAGCTATATTGTGATTAATGACACTCAACCGGTGATTTCTTTGGTGTGAGGCATTAAAGTGGGTACTAAGGATCATGCGAAACAGGAAGATGTAGACAATGACCCCAAGAAGCCCATTGAGAGGATGGATGGTAGAGTGTTTAATACATGTTTTTTTGTTCAACATATTTCTATTATTTTACAACAAAATTTCCATAGGACAGTTACTGTTATAGCAGTTTCCAAAAGACTGGCCACATATAATAGCCAATAATACATTGAAGGTTTGCTGCTGCAGCACTGCCAAATAGAATAATTTTAATTACATTTCCACCAAATGATCCCCACACTAAAGTGCTTTTAAACTTTTCCACTGCTCTTTCTATATTCAAATTACTCTGTGTTAATCATGGATGAGTTCTGTTTCACAGCTTCTCTGAGAGGTTCATCAGTATTCCTCTTTCCATTTTACAGATGGGAGGACTGGGCAGAGAGACATTACATGACTGCCCAAACAAGAGCTGGAATCAGAAACTTCACTGGGCCCTCTGCTACCATCCTTAACCAACTGAGACATCCTAGTTCTGCTACCCTGGTTTTTTGCATACACCAGGCCTGCCAACCACTTTAACAGCCAGTGCTAGATGAGTTATTATGAGCTGCTATGTAGACACAAGAAAATATAAGACAGATTCTCATCCTATGTAACTCTAAGGGAACTTTCAATCTCCAGACGTCAGTCTGGAGCCTCTCTTGAGTGTTCCAGCTCTCACTACAGATGGGAAAAGTTAGGCTTTACAGATACATGCTGGGCAGATCTGAAGCCTAGAACTCAGAAGTGTGGGCTGGCTCTTCATAGCTTGCAGGACCTTTGAAATATGTTATTTAACTTTTCTAAATCCTGCTGCTGGAGGGGTTCTATTTTGTTCATTTGTCTGTGAATCAGAGTATTGTCTTGGAAAGACTGTAGGCTTTGTTATCTAGTCAGATTTAGAGTTCTATCTCCTGCCCACCTCTCATTAATTCTGAGACACTGGTCAAGTTATTCATTCAACTTTGTTGGGCCTCAGTATCCTCTTGTTTAGACACATAAGGATTCCAGAGTAATGGTGCAATGAGGATTCAATATGACTTAATAACTTAAATATTGTTAGTACATGATAGATAGTCAATGAATGCCCTATTTCCTTCATTTCTTGTTGATATTCATGAGCAAAATATCTTAGAATATTTGATAGAGAATAATGCTAATATATTAATCCCATTTTAATAAGCATTCGCTGTAGGTCAAAAATATATCAACAAGTTATCTCATATAGAAGCAAGGTAATTGAGATAAATTAACTGGAAAAAATAGAATACCAAAAAGGGGTTAGTTAATTGTCCTCAAATAAATGAACTGTTTTCATTCAATAAATCATGCTTTCTTATTAGTTTTCACCTCTGCTGAAAGACACAGTGAAATGTGTTCAGAATCAAGCAATGCGTAAGGAAAACCCACTTAATGAAAATGTTTAAAATTTAAAATATTTGTCTAGGAGAGAATGTTGGAGGCTTATGGAAAAATAGATCCAATTCCACTTTAGGCTAACAGAATCTATAAAATATCAACATTCTGAAGTAATGAAAAGTATAAAATATTGTTCAAGTCATTAAAAAACTATTAATAAAACTGGATGCAAAGAGACAGATTAATATTAAGGTAATATGACAAGAGTTTGTATCTTGAGCTTGAAACTTGCATAAGCTACATGTTTGGTCCCTCATTTTCTCATATTTAGATGGAATGGCTGAGCTAATTTGCTTGTAAGATAAATTTTAAGTATGTAGTTGATTTCTTGCTGATTTAAATTGTGTCTGTAATTTAAACCAAATAACAGAGTACTTTCATACTTTGTAAATATTTGACATATTTTACAAAATGAGGTACGTCTGTGCTACAAGTTTTCATTTATCTAAAGTGACCAGTACCACTCTCAGTCTGTAGGTAGGACAATGAACTCATGGTACCTTCAGTGAATCTGTGCCTGCCTCAATATATTCAATAAAGATTTTGAATGAAAAATACAGAAATACCTCAGTCCACCAATGCTTCTGCTCACAAACAATTTGTTTCACAAACAGAAGTGTTCAACAAAACTTTGGTTCTGTTCTTGAACTCTGCATCAGGTGGGGCATACAACTGCAACCATCTTCCCTGCATGTACATGAAAGCAGCTCTCTTCCCCAGAGTCATGGAATGAATTAAGTTCGTGAACTGAGGCGCCACAGTATATGACCTCCAAGTAATCTTGGACATTAGTTCTACAGTGTGTTTCAGCACGTATCCAACGTTCCTACCATATGGCAAGCTGTGTAGTTATTTCCAGCGGGATCAGAATCTGACATGAGCTCCACATTTAATTTTTTGAAAATAATTTGTTGCTATTGGATTTCATGGTTTCCCAATACTCTCAAAGACAAATGAAATCTTAATTTTTTTTAACTATAAGCTAAAGTTACAAAGGACAATTTGATCTTGGTATTTAATTTTGTCTTCAGCGGCACAGACAATATGGAGATCTGGGAAAAGCCAGAGGACTACTGAAATTCTAGGATAAAGGAATCTTCTCTTAATCCTTAATTAAGGAGTAATGGAGTCCAGCAAAACAAGTCACATTACCTGTGTTAATTTGGAGATGAAAAACTAGTTCTCTGTTGCATGTAGCCCTTATTAATAATCTGTATCTTGTTCATTAGTCCACCTATACTATCAAAAGTGAAGTGGACAAAGATGAATAGAAACAATGTCCGCAAGTAAATTTTTGTGGAGATTTGACATGCGGACTGATTTTTCCAATACTTTAACTCAAAGGACTCAGAAAATACAGAGAAAAGAGCAAGTAGATGTACAAAGTGTCATTTTGGTGAGTGAGTGAGTCATACTACAGGTCTCTTTCCTGCAAATGGTATTGTCACAGTGTCTGCTTGAGTTATTTGATCCAAACTTTAAAAAGAAACATAGGAAGTCTTCTTTTCAGAAAGGAGACCCTAAGGAGTTTAACAGAAATTATGGTTCTTTTCATCAACACTGCTACAAGCTTTACTGCCACCAGCACTAATTACTGTAGCTCACAAATTCTGTACTCCTTCTTCAGTTTAAAGTTTCTAGAATACTAAAAGCTAAACAGTAGAAATTCAACACTGGTGCAGGCGTTTTGTGCTCATTTTAAAATGCATTATATAAGAGGGAGAATCCTTATCTGTAACTACAGGTTTGAACACACCGTAGGTCTTAAATTAGACCTCTCTTTGAAGCTGAGTCACAGAACAGTAGATAGGAACACAGATATAGCTGAAAGTCATATTATGGTGATAGCAGTGCAGTGTCTTTGTACAAGGGGTTGAAAAAGGCGAACATGAGTCATAAAGACTAGACACAGTAGAGCTGTGCTTATTTGGGGGAAGAAATGTCCACTGTGGAGAATGTTTTCTTGAGATTTATTCCTAGGAATTGTCCATGTGAAATGAGGTTGAATGTCCCTTGGGGAAAATTATTTCATTTCATAAGAGAAAATAATTCTTTTAATCAAGTGCTGTTGAAGGTAGAAATGTAAGAAATCTTAAACAAAGGAACAATCTTTTATCTGAAATTTGCAATACTATTTACCATTTTTTTGCTTCTAAGATAGCATATATCTTCATTTATACAATTCTTGTTGTACTTACTATGTTCTATGTTCAATCTGTCTTAACTGGTCTTCTCTCCCTTCTATTTATCATTTGTTAAATCCTTATTATCTAATAGAGAATATTCTTTAAAAAAGATACAACGTGGTTGGAGGTGTAGTTCAGTGGTAGAGAGTGGACCTTAGCATATGTATGGCTGTGGGTTGAACCCCCAGCACTACCAGAATGAAAAAAGAAAAGACACACACACACTCACACACACAAAGAGAGACACAAAGAGAGATAAAATATGTATAAAGTGGTTAAATCATCCATGACTCACCTCCCTAGCCAGCAAATATTATTTTAAGAAATTAATGCCTTTTGGAGGAAACACGAATCTAAAATTAAATATCACTTTACATCTTTAGACAGAAAACATAAAATCATATTCAGAACATTCTTAAAAATATATTTCCCATTTTAAATTTCCTTAAAAGCCATAACAGTTTATCAAGATGTCTTAAGTGGGTGAAGATGATATCATTTAGCAGATGAGAAAAAAGAAAAAGAGCTTCATACAACTATTTCAATGACAAAGCATGGATTAAATTTAAAATGATACTTTCAGTTCTGGCTCAGACAGATCTGTGACATACTCTTGTTGCATTGGCCAGGAATGGTTTGGGGACTTCTAATGGTATCAAAACTTTGTAGTGAAAATTACCTTAGAAATATGTTCTAAATTGTATACCTGATAAAAATTCTTTGAGGAATGTGACTGCTTCTTTTAAAAATTAGATCTTAGTTCTTTCAGGTGAATATAAGAACAAGAATATCCAAGCAACACTTAGAGTCTGAGGACTGGCAATTCATACTGACATAAATTTCTTTATGTTGGCAGGTAAAATAAGATGGTCCTGCTTTCTGAGACATTACAGAACCCTTCATGGGCAATATACACAAACACAACATTTTTTCTTATTTACAACTGATACTAAAATGTGGGTATTAAAAAGTCAGTTACCTAGATACCCTAAAACAAGACTTTTTCCTTTATACTCCTAAATGAAAACAACACAATCTCCCAAATAAATTTGCAATATTTCTTTTACCAACAATACTGTAGTTATTTGTAAACTAAAGTTATTGGTAAACCATTTTTGTCTTTACCAAAGACAAAAATTTAGGTTTAGGATTCAGAATAACCATTTGCTTCTCATATCAGAATATTGCCTGCTGGTGTTCTGAAAAGATTTAGTGTTCTCAAACTGAATTATTAACCCCAAAAAGGACAATCAGAGGAAACATATTTTTTTCACTCTTTAAAGCATTTGATAAAAATTGCTTCTGCACATCACCCATGGCAAATCCATTCAAAGTGGAGAAACAATCATGCAATGATTCCATTTTAGGTGAGTTGTACACAAGAGGAAAGTAGGTCAATAACTAAGCCGAGTACATTTTGTTTCAGAGATAAGTTTGTTTTTCACTAGACATCTTTACAGAATTGCCTTTGTTTTAATCCTGTCAATACACAGACTCTAAAGAGATTGCTCCATAGTTCGATAAGAAAGCTTGTCAATTGAAACCAACACTTCAAATGGAATCTGTTCTAACATTTATTGAAGATTACCTAATTTCTGTAGAAACTTCTTATCTCATATGTTTGTGGTGCTCATTTGTTCTATACATTACTCTGGTGACTCTCAAGCATATACCTTGAAGTTTTACAGGCAGTGGAGCTGATGAGTGGACCTGGGGCTTCAGCGCAGTGTGTGGGGTTACAGGGAATGGATCCAGAACCATTTCCATCAGAACAGAGCAGCAGGGACTCGGCAGGTTATTCAGCCATGTTTAATAAAATGCATGTACTACATATTTAATTCATTAAACCTCTGGAATAGAATTTCTTGGCAACAATGTTGGAGAGAATGGGTTTCATTGACAATCTCTGCCCTCTAAGAAATTTAATATCGCTCAAACTATTGCCAGTCTCAAAATATTTCCCCTTCTGCATACTACAGTGATAACGACTCCAGGAATTTGAGTACATTCCTCACTGAGGAATTTCTCGTACTTCAGTGTGTGGTATGATAACAAGTTAACTCCAGAGCACCCATTGTAAGTGATTATTCAAACAATGCAAAGCACTCTGCTAGTTGTCTGGAATAAAAAGAGATGAATGATACCAATAGCAAGTACTGTAATGCAGGGTAACAGGTGCTATCACCACAAAATGTCTGACGTGGTAAAAAGGACACTAGGGTGGGAAGACCACCAATGGAGTCAGGGAGAACAACAAAGTGATACTTTGGTGGAGAAAATGTCAGACAACATGCAAGAGAACATTCCAAGCAATGGGAGAGTTAGATATTCAAAGACTGAAATGAAACCAAAGGAAGGGTTCTCAGGAATGGAGATGAGGTAGTTTATTTCAGGGCAGATAGTACATAATGGTGCCAGAGGGTTAATCCTGGAAGATTTTCAGAACAGTGAAGAGATGAAAGATCCTATCTGGAAGAAAAAGCACAGAAAGACCTAATTTCCCTGCCAAAGAGCTTGACTCCATGCCATTCATCAAAGATCAAGTGCCATGGTGGCCAGAGATTGTCTGGATAAGAATTGTACATTAGAAAGGCAACTTTTAAGCTGTGTGTGATTGTACATTAGAAAGGCAACTTTTAAGCTGTGTGTGCCATAGTCTTACTACCTGGGAGATTGAAACAGAAGGAACACCTGAGGCCACTAGTTTGAGATCATTTTGCAAGATACATTGAAATCTTGTAAGAAAGGAAGAAAGAAAAGAAGGACAAGGAGAAAAGAAGAAGGGGAGATGAAAGAGAGAGAGACAGAGAGAGAGAGAGAGAGAATGGAAGGAGGAAGAGGGGGATGAGGAGGACAAGGAGAAGGAGGAGGATGGGGGGAAGAGAGAGAAAAAGAGAGGACAGAAGAAGTGAGGAGAGAAGAGGAGAGGAGGAGAGAAAAAGGAAGTTAAATTTTACGGCAGCATAGTTGGCAAATTGAAGGGAAACTTCACAAAACAAAGAGATGTCAGCCAGAAGGACATTATATATATGGAAACTATAGATGATTGAGACAGGTTAGGGAGATGACAGAGCAATTTCAGGCATATTTTAGAGACAGAATCAATGAGACTTATATAAACTCCCAAACTTGATGTAGTTGATGAGATAAAAGAATCTAGAATCAAGTCCAGAGTTCTGGCTTGAGAGCAGAATATAGAAAGTAGTTGATCATGAATCCTATTTAAATTGATTAAACTTGAGATGTCTGTGAGACTTCCAGTCAGAGAAGTCTATTAGGGTGTATTATACATGAGTCTGGAGCTGAAAAATGAGGTCCAATTCAGAAATAGACTATTGTGAGTCATCAGTATATAACTTAACTTCAAGAGTCTTAGCTGATTGTTGTGATGGGGCCAGAAGAAATATTTTCATTGAGAGTAAAGGGAGTTGGCACTGAATGCACTACACTGTCACTTTCTGAGGCTGACCCAGGTCACTTCAGAGGGTGGTGCTCATGTGAAAGCTTTGTCTTCTCTATTCATTCTCAGAACAGAAGCATGGACATGGCACTTCTCTGAGCTGAGACAGAAGGGTGAGCAAAAGGTGAATGTTGTTCAGGCTGTGTCATAAAATTCCTCTAATGTCACATAACTCAGTCAATTCTATCAGTACACAAAGGAGTGTATTGTCATGAATTTAAAAAAAAAAAGCCGCCTCCCATTGAAAACTGAAGGTGAAGATTATAGACAGGATGAAAGAGTAGACAGTCTCTCTCCTTCCCTATAAAGAAAGTACCGTTTCTGACCATTTGAAAAGGTAAAACTACAAATAGGCAATCTCTGGCCCAAATTTCAGCCAAGAGGACTGTCATTCTAAAACTATTCCTTTAATCTAATATGGTTTCAGTCTACGAACACACGCTAACACATATAAAAACACCGCACTTGCAGAACTTTATGTATTTGGATATTATGTCAAAATTATTGTTTAAACTCAGAACAACCTATTTGGATTTTCTTCCTCATTATATACAGACTTAGAGACTTGTAAGTCATTTTTCTTCTCTAGGCCTCTATACTCAAATTTATAATGTACAACATAGTTAAATGAAATCGTCTCTAAAATTTCCTCTTTGAGCATTTATAGAACCGATTCCATTGTTAGACACAATATTCATCCGTCACCTCAGTCTGTTATTTATGCGAAAAATATAGATTTAATGCACATTAGGTACTCTGGTCATATAAATATGAAACTCAGAGGTTAGTGAAATTTAAGCATATATTTTTCCTTAAGAAACAATACAGTTTTTGAGTAATACTTCTTCACATTCTGCATCCTTTTTTTCTGTGATTCAGGCTTGGCACAAGGGTTTGGAGGTTGCTGTAGAGGAACAAAAGCATTTATTGTCCAAAGTGATATCTCGAGAAAGTAATCTTGAAACTGAAGATGCTGAAGGTCATAGAATAACCACACTTTGGGGAACTTTTAGCAAAGAATAGTGCCAATAGTTCACGGATAAAGAGACATCCTTGTAACAGAGTGATCTAAAACAGCAAGATTTGACCTATCCGAGGTAGATTCAGTAGATCAGAGTTAAAGGAGAAGGATAAACATATGACTCTGGGGTCTTTCTGTGGATATGAATCACTGTCTACACATACATTCCTAATGTGCATGGAGTCTGGGTCTGTGTAGTATAAATAACTTCAGATTGCAAGTGGGATAATATGTGCCTGATAAGGCACCCTTATTCTTTCCCAGACTTTTTCTTTTCCACTGGTCCCAAATAGAATCTAAGTTATGCTCCTGTGAGTTATTAATGCAACTTTATTTATGGTAGGAAAGGGAAGATGAGCAAATGCTGTTAAGTCCAGCTTTTCAACTCTGAAGCTATCTAACTGCAAAGTTAAGCTTGCTTGTTAATGGCATTATTGGCCTTTTTTAATGTTTGCTTCTTGGTATTTGATAACTCTTTCTTTTGGTAACAAAAGACTGTTTTCTTTTAGGTAATTACTTCTCCACCATTCTACATTGTCTCGATGTCTGTACCAGCTTTATCCTCAACAGTGAGTAAGCCCATAGCTGATGTTCAGTAAATTAGGTGTCCTTCCCTTGGCAGCATCAGACAGGGGTGACACATGCATGGGAAGTGGTTGGTGCATATCATTTCCCCTGCAGAGCCCCAGAGGGAATGTCTTTTCATTTGGATACCTTGATGTGACCTTGTATCTCACTTCATCAGAGTCTATTTAGCACTGTCTTTTACCTGTCTCATATATTTGCAATAGATTCCTCATTTGCCTATGTTAAACAGTCTAAGCGTCTCCTATTCATATCGAGTAGCTAAAGCCTCCTCCATACATCATTCAATATGATGGTCTGTTTCTATTTACAAAAGGTTATGAATTTTGAAGTTTTTTGAATAGTTTTGAAGTCACTGTATTTTGAAGTAGACTTGGGAAACAAAGTAAATGGTCCTAGAGACCCATATTTGTCCAAAATAAGAAGGAATAAAACAAATTTATGCTACTTGAAGGTATCTTTTGCTTGAAAACTTATTTTTGGCCTCTGTTCTAAAGAGATTAGTTGTAAAAGCAGAAATCTCTCTTAACACCATGAAGATTTCTTTAGAGATTTGACATGACCCTATTCATAAGTCCAAGTGCTACTGTAGGCAGATTGATTTAACTCAAACTCTCCCTCTTTTCCAGTATCTAATGTAGAACTTCCAGAATTTTCCTTCAGCTTTTGCTTTGGTTCTTAAACAAAGGAATTCCATTATCTTCCACTCTTCTTTAGCCTTGTCTATAAGTCATTTATTATATTACAGCATTTCCTGAAATTTAGCAAATTCTTGAAAAGAAAGATTTAATCTTCTCAGGAAAAGCTGGGGAAGATTTATGGATGCCTATTCTTAACATGTCAAAATGTGGCTTGCCTGCTAAATTTACTGGGACCGCCTACACAGCTGAGGATTTCTGTGACTCTGCTGGAAATAATGGCTTTAGGAGGTAACCAAATAACATTAGAGAAAAATATTTGAGAGAAAACAGATTTTTAGGTTGCAGAAGTATTTCTTGTTTTATAAAAGAACATCACATTTTTAGAAGCTCATTAAGTTGTTTCTCCCTTATGTTTGACCTCAAATCAGAATTTGGATTTCTTAATTTTCTCTCCTAAAATCATCTGCAATATATTGGTAATGAGTTTCCCAGTTCTCAAATGCCATACAAAATGAAACTGTTAATTCTTAAGTATTATCATGGAATGAATTGGATTTTGGTAAGTAGGCTTTTTAACCCTTACTTTTTTTCCCTGTGGTTAACCATTGCAAGTAATTTAAAAATAAATATTTCTTCAAGTGAACCAATAGAAATGTTTCAAACATTGAACAAAAACTAAAAGCCCAGTTGCTACATGTATTGAACATTTTATCCTGTGATAGTAATTTCTTCACTCTTTCCACGTATTTGTTACTTTAGCATCCTGGATTTCTCGCCACATACATTGGCCTTTTCTTCCCAGCCTCTATTTTGTGGAAGAAAACTGTACTGTGCTACACAAATGTGCTCCCTATTTCCTCCGAAATTATATTCAGTCAGTCCCCGCAGTAGGAATAGGTAATGAAATTCTCTCTCTCAAGTGTGTGTAGACATATCAATCACTTTAAGTGGAAACAATCATTTCTCTGCCATTTGGAGCCAACATCTTTGAACACAGAAACAGTACCGTTGCTTTCTGTTGCTAAAAATAGGTTTTCCATATACTGTTAAGGTTTACCTTCCAACCACAAGCCACGGAGGTCAAGAAAAGTAGATTTTCAGATAACATTTGATTTGAGCAGAGGGAGTGATAAAAGGTGCATTCTGTAGTCTGGGCTTAGAGCTGACTGACGCTGTGGAGCCCTGTGTTGAGAATCTGGCAGTTCTGTGCTGTCCTGATCTCTGCCCAGGATTGCTCTCGGCATACAAAGATTCATAATTCGTTTCCATACCATTGATACTCAGTTCTCCAACTTTAGCAATACCTGCACAACTCAGCATTTTTCTCCCTTCTTACTTGGCAAAGAGGTTTTCGTTTTCTGATGCCACTTTTTTCTCAAGAATCATCATACACGCTTAACTTTCATCTGGTATACAGTCTTAAGAATCTGATACTAGAAGATAAAGAAAATAAGGCATGTAAACTTTCTTACTGCAACCAACTCTGCTCCAGCATGCCTTCTTTACCTACCATAAATTTAAAGCCTGCCTGCATTTAAAATGCTGCTGTTGGTGAAGAATTAAAGAAATATCACAGTAGCACAATGTGTTCTAGTTACAATAAGACTTTGCTCTCTACCCAAGGCCTTGATGCTGTGAAGCAAAGCGGTTCTCACTTACAATCCCCAGATACAGAGCAGCGTCAATGCAGAAATATTAAAGAGGAAATTAATAATTTATTTCAAAAATTCATTTGCAGCTGCACTTCAGTGAATTAATTACTTTTTGTCTTTCTCCTCTTACTCATTGCTGTCTCTTACTAATGATCAAGTTGGAACTAGGAAAAGGAAGGAAGTAGGACTGGAAGAGGTGGGAGTCTGATACTTCCAGTGCAGGAAGCAAATTGGAAAATGAGCTTTTATGTGGGTACCCTCAGAGACCTTATAAGTGAAAAGGGATAAGTTAAACTGAATCCTATCTTCTTTGCCCCAAGAGTGGTAGGGAACTATGTTTCCATGGTATGAGTTCTATTTAGTATTTTAGAAGAAGGGAAAATTAAAATTCAGCAAGCCAAAGTTACAAGTTATTAAAAAGATTAATCCATTGTTTATCACTACATCATATATGCAATTCACTTCTCTGTGTGCTTATTAAAATAGTGTGACCACACAGACAAAGCATTTATGTAATTTGGGTAAGAGTTACATGGAGTTTGTATACTGACTTCCAAAGGGCTGGGGGTATGCACAGCGCTTTTTGTGTAGCACTTGCTTATCACAATTTGCCAGCTGATGCTAAAGTGGCATTATGGCAAGGCTCACATTTCTAGCTATTTTAATCATTTTCTAAGCTAGAACAGAAAACTCAGCAAGAGAAATTTTATTTACCAGTTTCTAGATCAAGGCAAAGCAAATGATTTCTTCCATATATAAAGCACTCATGAAAACAAAACCATTGCTCTCGTGCCAGTTCAAGCTATTATTTTAAAGAGAGATGTGTTTTGTAACCTTTATCCTTAGTAGTTATTTAATGGTAGACATAATCTTTGCATTGATGCCATTTTGCAAAACAAATATATGTAAAAACACACACTGAATTTTTCTCTAATAATCTTGTCACTCCCGCAGGATCCTTAGCCATTTGAGCAACAAATGACTCCCTCAGGGTTAAATAATTTGTGTAGGTATAGTTGGATGTTCTCTTACATATACCAACAGAAAGAGGGCAAAGTTAAGAAAATGAAGAGACCTTGGTGCAGATTTTATTTGAATGAAGAGAGACAGGGAAAATAAAAGGAGATCCAAGAGGAGATGTCAAGAGTCCATGCTGAAGACATGGAGGGCAGATACTCCTTTGTCTCTTCAGCACACGGTGACACCACGAAAACATGTTGAATCTTCTGTGAGAATCCATTTAGCATGTGTAACACTGTGCTCCAGACTGTAATAAAAAGTCACTTGCCCCAGCTTTCACGTCACCTAACATGACCAAGAGCTCATCAGCTAATTCCAAATTTGTTTCCAAAGGCTGTGACGCTGTGGCACTATATAAAGGAATACTTGGTTCTGCAATCTCAGATCTGAGTAAGAAAACAAAGGTTTTGCACTATAGGTTGTGAGAACGCAGCTCAGAATACCATTATAGTTCTTTCTTTGAATTTCTAAACTATGCCCCCAAAGTAACAAAAATGATCCATCTCAAGGATCCTGATAGAAAAGACTTTCTTATCACAGAAAATCCTTCATGTCAAATGAATTCATAATTACACTAATGTTAGCTCATGTAAATCAATCCTGGATGTCATAACTTACAAAAGACCTATCCAAGGAAGAAATTTATTCATTATTAAGCTACCAGTTATTTTCATGCAGGCAATTTCCTAGTAAACTTCCATCAGCTCTGAATGTGCTCTTACTGTTACATCTTCCTTGAAAATTCCTTATTTGAAAATTTACCAAAAAGCAACTCATGTCACAAGATAAGAAACTGAAAATTTTTGTATAAGATAAACTGCAGTTGTTCCAAATCACCTAGAATACAATTTACCAATTTAATAAAAATAGTTTGTGTGTTTCACACTATATGCATTAGGTAGAATTAACCACAATAAGCAATCAAAACATTTTTCCAATGTCTTTTGTCCAGCAATTGCGCCAGTAGCTGGAAATTCTGTAGACATATTTCTTTCTCTTTTTTAAGCAAGAACACTTAGAACAGTGTGATGACTGGCTTTACAGAATTTGTGCTTATGAAAAACTGCCCTGCTTCTGCTTTATGCATTTAAAGTTTGTCTCCTGCCTGATTCTTAAGCTCTCTGCAAGCTCGGCAAGGTTTTTGACTACCTAGTACTGCCCCCATGTGGGCCACGGGTAACACTGGTACAGGGAGTTACCTGTGTTTCAATTTTTGCTTTAGCACTAGAGGTAAAAGCCTTGATTTTTTTATACTTTTATTCTATAGATTGATTTAAATTCTAAAGTTTAATAGAACTGTTTCCTAGTGTCAAAGTTGGTCTAAAAATTCCGCTAGGCAAGTATGTCTGGAGATACTAAAAGAGAGGAGAGAGGGAGGACAGGAAAATCTAGGCCAATGTTCTCTCTCACCTGGGATTCTTGTTTTTCTCCACCCAGAAGGTCAAATCTCAGCTGAATCAGTATGCAGATCACATACATAGCAGCTACAGTTCCAGACTGGGGAATGTGCTAATTGGCTCAGCTGCCCGAAGAACCAAGGTACCCATCGTCTGACACACAGCCTCTGAGGCAAGCAAGGCTCAGTGCAGGACAAAATGTTCTCACCACTCTGTATCATAGCCCACCCCTGCTTCTTGCAAGCAGCCTGACCATGCGCATTGGTGACTGGAGTGCTTTCATAATTATTCCCACTTTGTAGACTAATATGTACACTTGGGATTTTAGACTGCTATTTAATTCAGAAGAAATTAAAATTAAAACTAGTGCCCCTCCAGGGTTCTTGCCTTGTATGCTTCTTCTGTACTATTCCAAATAGTATTTTATATTGTATGGTGCATAAAAAGATAGGCAGAAACTCAACCTCAGTGGCGTTAATGCCCTTGAAATCTATTTGTAATGTTGAGGAAATGGCTATTGCTAAACCCCATACCAGACAGTACAACACAAGAAACAACATTTATTATTTGCACCCCCTACTATTGTCTTGTGATTCTAACTTATGAACTACTACTATTCTTCTTTGAGATTGTTTCTGGGAGATGAGGAATGCTTCAAAAAGGAGGATAAATTTTCATGAAAGAAAAGCCCCTATCTTATTCAGGACACAATGACTTCCTTGAAATTCAATTGGATTGGGAACTTTCTTCCAGAATCCTGTAACATCCATGTGGCTCGTGGAATTCGAAAAAGGAGAAGCTACAGCCGTCAACTATTGATTAAATCAGATAACTTGCCCTGACTAACTTATCCGTTTCCTTTGCATAATGCAGCATATTAAATATGTTCTTTTTTATATATTCAGATAATTCTGGTAGTCATGATAGTGTAATGATACCCAAAGGATGACAATAAGGAAGAAAGAACACCCTTGAATAAAAATTCTTTCATATTACTGAAGCAAATTAAAAGAGATTATAGAACTGCCACGAAGCACACCAGAATACACATGAATAACTAGATATTTCTTTACTGTGTGATATTTTTAACACACTAAGAGTAATCATCTAGATGTTTTCCTAAGATTACTAGGGCACACAAAGGTACAACAAATTCCCAGTCAACACGAGTACTTTGTCTGATTCGAGTTTGCATTTTAACCTGAAACAAGCAGAGAAAATTTCAGTCTCAGCATTGTAATTTATTTTCTGCTTCAGTTTCTTATTTATGATATTTAGGTTTTAGGTCACATACTTTTGTGGAGCCAGCTACCTTATGACAACAGGGCCTTGAACCTCACCTGAATGAGACTGGCTTTTTTATTATTTCGTTGGCTGGTTAGTTGGTTTGGGTTTTTGTTTGTTTTCTTTCTTTCTTTTATTTATAGATCTGCAGTTGACATTTTTTTCTCCCTTGTAGTTTTCAACTTTTATGTTTGTCAGATTCTCCAAGTTTGGGGCAGGATGAGATGTGAGGATGTCAGAAAATTCAAGGAAACTTCCATTTTGTAAGTCTCAAAAGGATTTGATAAGAATATGAATTGTCAGTTTTGCTTATCACTCAGTTCTAAAATCTATACTCAAAACCTTTCAGGTCTGTCTTATCTCTCACTAGCATCAAACATAGTAAAATCAAAATAAACTTCAGGTGAAAATCAGGTTTAAAAATTTTACCATGGGTTTCTTTTTGGCTAGATTCTTTTTGATCAGCACCAGATATACCAGAAACAAACAAGTTTCTCCCAAATCTTATTTGGTCTCAGCAGTACTCCTAACTAGAAAAAGAAAGACAAATATGGAAATGATACTGTTCAGATATTTCTTCTATCATTTCTTTTAACAAGTTCATAAAAGCAGCACTCATGTTGATCTTATGAATTTTCCAAATTGAAAATAAGGCAGATAATATGGTAGATTCAGCTTTAGAATTTGTGGCAGTCTTTCTCTTACCTTAGTAAATCTTGCCTCATTGACAACTTGGTAGCACTATTTTCTCTTTTCTCCTAGGTCTAATGTAAGTCTAATGGGTTCATTTAAGCTTGTAATGAACAGCTTAGTAGTTTTTACTCTCAAGTTTCTAATCTTGGTAGGTGACAACAGTGTGTTTGCATTTGCCTTATGGATCTGATGCTACATGGCAATGAAATGCAATCCTTTGCTGTCTACAGTTATTATGATGCCTCTGCAACATAATGCACTCATTGATTCTAGTTTCTTTTGTAGCCTGAGGCTTGTAACCTAGAGGCATTTGAATGTACCTGCTCCAAAGCAAGCACTGGTCATATAACAGTTTTTGAAGTGGAATGAGCTGAAAGCAGGCTCAACCAACTCGATTATAACCATGAGCCTGCATCCAGAAACTCTTCCCACTGTTGCTGATTGCTTTGCTCATGTGTATTTGGAAAATGCTATAATATGGCTAAGGTAGGAATGTGGAGAGAACTTTGACTGAGTTTCTGGAATATAGGAACTCCTCAGAGATTTTCTTCCCTTAGAAGTATAGAACACCAGGATCATGTTTACATTAATCAATTGAATCGAATCCAGGCTACTGTTATTGAATGGACATAAACAATCCTTCTTCCAAAATTTTTAATTTGAAAAGGTTTTTAGGAGTGATATGATCCAGAGAGAGAGGCAAGGAATTGCAATGGCTCTGCTTTTACTGAGAACATAATGCTGTATACTTAGGTATAAAATGGAAAGAGATCATGAATAGTTGTAAAAGTCTCCATCCTTACCCCAGCACTTCTAAAATCTATTATTGGTTTTGTAACTCAGTGGACTTTGTTTGCTAATTATTTCTATACTAAACGGCATGTAATATGCAGACTAACATAAAATGAGGTAGGTTCGATAAAGAATATTCATTTAAATTAATCTACCTAACGAAAATAAGCCAAAAATATATTTATTTCATGTCAGGGACTTTTGTTCCAATTTCTCCATGAGATCTAATTCTATTAAGACTGATTTCCAAACACTTTCATTGTCTGGTCTCATTTGCCAGAATGGATTGCCATTAATATTCAACCCAGAAAGCTAGGAAACAAGCTGGGTAAATTTGCCATAAAAGGCCAGTTATTGATGATATAGGAGGAAAAAATATTGTGTAAGTTTTCTTTGAAAAGAAGAGCAAAGTACAACTCAGCTACTGAGTACATGAATTTCTCATCACTGTGGAGGTGCCATTAGGTAAAAAAGTTTTTCCTCACATAGCTGCCCACTGGAAAGAAGAGAAAAATTAAAGAAGAAAATTAACTTTAATGTGAAGAAAAGGAAATTAAGAGGTGAATTTTGTGCTTTTCTTAGGTTGTTTCTAGAGTACTACAGAGAATATTCTGTTCTTGTAATTGTTCCTAATTTACTGGATGAAAGGAAACAAATATATGAATAATCCCTTGCTATGTGGTTAATAAATGGTCAATTCTGCCCTCTAAGACAGAGGACAACTAAAAGAGTCCTAGCAAATCTCATACTTGACCTTTACAGGTTGTTTTATATCCACATCGATTCTCTTACTAATTCTTTTTTTTTTAATAGTGCTTTTAACACCTTCCCTGTTATGGCAGTAAAGTAATTTGATAAAATGATATAATCTGAAGGATAAGAATTAAAACTTATTGTGGCTCAAGCTTCACTCTGTTCTAGCTATGCTAGAAAATAGATTCTGAGTAAGTAGAATGATCCTAAATTATATTACTCACCTTGAAATAGGAAACTACCATCACAGTATGATAACCTTTGGAGCAAGATAATGACTGGGCTTTGTGATATATACCAGTGATCCTATATCTTACTTCTCTCAATTTAACAAGTTACAAAATTACCTTTTAACTTTATATATCAGAAGAAAATGGCACGATATTCATTAAAAATAAAACCATGCTTCCAACAGTGTCCAGGGTGCACCCTGCTAGGCAGCAGCAGAAACCAAGTGATTCCATCTTTGTTACGTGTTCTCCCTCACCAAGGATAAGTCAATGCCCTAGATGTGGCATTTCTGACAGGACCAATAATAGCTACCACACAATTGTGTACTTAATTCTCAGGTCTTCAGTTTTTACTAAAATAGTAATTCAACCACAAACTAAATTTACTTATTTATACTTGTTTCCATATTGCTTGGATAAATGAAGACACTTGGCTTAACAGCAAATTAATATAAATCTCACCACAAAGAAATTCTGAACGAAGTTGAAAAAGTGGATAAATACACAAAAATAAATAAAAGCCACATCTGAAGCCCATAGGCTATCCATTTATGTTTTTATTTCACATAAATTTGGGAGCATTTTCTTATATAGCTGTGACTTTGAAATTTATAACATCCCTGAAGGTATCAACTATATTTTATGAATCATCACAGTTCCAAATTACAGAACATCTGACAAATAGCAGCAACTCAATAAATATCCATTTTAAATATAAGCTAATAGAACAATGGACTGTATATTTTATCTTTTATATAATCCCATATTTTGCAGGACAATGAAGAATTTTAGCAATTAGTCATATGTATGAAGAATATAAATGCAGTTAACTCTTAAACACTATATTTGGAAAGATTAATTTGTTTTATTCCTTTTTATCCTAGAAAAGTTTTATCAAGCCACCTACGAATACCCCTTTTTAAAGAAAACTGGCCTTCTCGATCCTCTGCAGAAGCAGAAAGATTGTTTTCAAAAGAAATTTTTCAATACCACAAGCCAAGGAGGTGGGACTGGAGCTAAGCATTTAACCAAGGAAACTTCTCCCTAAATTAATATGCTATCCAGCTATCTACGATTTATTCGGCTCACTTGAGTACATGAGATTGGTGAGTCATTCACAATCTTCATAACTTGAATGATAAGAAAGAAATATTTTCCAATGAGAGGAGAAAATGATAGAAAAAAGAGAGAATGGTTATTTCAGTGCTGAGGACAGAAAAGATGAGGGTGGCTGAACTCCATTAATGGCAAACCACCACAAGAAGATCCCGAAACTCCTGCTAATAAACACTAATATGACTGTGAGCAAAGAACCACTTCCAAGAGGCCCAATCCTCTCACTAGTCCTCTGTTACAGTTTGGGTCTAGATGTCCTCTCCAAGTCTTATGCACTATTAAGCTTTTTCAGAGTAGGTGAACCTAGAGGTTGTGATTGATTCAAGGCTCAGTTCTGGGATTAAGGGTGAGAGTGCTACATCTGCCCTAGACTGGGTAGCCTGCATACAGTAAAAGGGACAGAAAGAGGCTTGTCTCTCACCTTACCTTGCTTGCTTCTGCTGCCATGAACTATTTCTCTTCCGTGATGCCCCTCTGCCAAGCCGCCCTATCTTGGACCCAGCCAATTATGAACTGAAACTTCTACAAACTGTAAGCTAGATAAACCCTTCTGCCTTTAACTTTGGGCATTGAATATTTTGTCTCAGCAACAAGAAAAGTAGCTAAGACCTCCTCTACTCAGATATTTCTGGGAGTCCACTACTGAAATAATTTCTTGTATATTCTTAAACTGTCTTTTCCCCTGATAGCTTAAATAAGGCCTTTTTCTTCACAATGAAGTAATCTTAATAAGAAACACCTGGAAAATGTTCTCATTTGTAAGTTACAGTTGGTTACTTAGTTAGTGTTTTCATTCATCAACCCTCTTTGCTCAAAAAATAATTAATGGACATGGAGAATAAGAAAAAAAGAGAATACTGGAAAATTAGGAAAAGTCTTACTGTTTCCCTGAACAATCCCAAACTGGTGTCTGTGGCTTTCCTTTGATTATTGGCTGTGTGTAATAATTTAAGGCAAATTTTTGTATATCTAAAATGAGGCATATGGACCAGGAAGTTTTGAAAAGGCTAGAAACATTATTAAATGTAGAAAAAAACTGTAAAATTAATAAGTACTTCTTAATCTTTAGTGTCTATTATAATTATCTTGTGATTATGCCAAAAATGCAAATTCTAATTCCATAGATGCAGTGTGGGGCCCAAGAGTCTACATATTTTACCTGTTTCCATGTTCTCCCAAGGCTGGTGATCCTTAGTGACAAGGCTGGTGGGGGGAAGTCCTTCATGCAATTATGCAACTGTTTTCATTTGTTTTTGAGAGAACAAAACAGAAGTTGACCATTGAAATCAAACAAACTCGCCATTTCTAAGCTTTGTTGCTTTGAGCAATTCATTTAACCCATCAAAATTTTGATTTTCTCATTTGTAAAATGGCAAAGGTAATATTTACCTTGCAGTATTCTGCAAATTATGTAAAATATGTAAATTTAACAATAGCTCCTATGCAAATTGTATTTATTTTTCTGTTAGTTCACAGTGGTAATTGGAAAACACGTATTGAGCAATGTGCAATTCTTTATGTCAGAGAAGAAGAAATATATGATCTTTATTTTCGAGAACTGACAAACTAGTTAGAGTAAAAAATGTACATGTGTATATTATATGTTGCTATGATATAATCTGACATATAATAAGACATGACATGGAGAAATAAATAAGGCAGGTTGACAGAAGAATGGAGGAAAGAGGAAAAGGCGGAGAAATCAGGGAAAGTGTTGAAAGAGACTGTCTTTGGACTAAGTCTTAAAGAATGGGTGAGTTCACCAGGCAGAGAAAATGGGGGCTGTCATTTAAAATAGAACTAATGTTTTTAGAAAACATGGTAGTGCAAAAACTGTGATACTTCAATGGCACCTCCAGAATTCCAGTATAGCTAAAATTAGTTTGAATTGAAATAAAAGAAAGAAGACAATGCTAGCTGCACATGGAAGATAAAATTCCAAATGCCATGCTGGGATCCTAGAATTGACTGCATTTCCCATTATAACTCTCATCACACTTTATTATGTTTATATACTACATCATGTATAACTCTGCATCTCTTATCCAAATTCAAGGCCATAACAGGTATGCAGTGCCTTCTTATTGGCATAATAAATGTATAAGTGTTGTATTATCCCTCTGCAGAAAGGATAAAAGACCTGAAATAATATTCCCAGACATATTCTATGCAGAATTGTCTATTCTGCTTATCTTGCAATGATCTTAGCCCATATGGGTGCTCCAGCATAAATATGCTCCTTAAAGTGATACCAAGCATTTTTTATTTAGAATGATTGCTACATTATATAACAAAAACAACCATCCCATTATACAACCCATTGCATGCATTCCATTTGGCCTCCCTGTGATGATTCAATCTCTTGGTGGCACTTAAGATGGTAAAGGTTGAGAGAAACTATTATACTCTAAGCAGATTGGGATCATCAGATGAAAACTATGGTGTGTCAGCACTGCACCCACCATCGCTTGTAATGCAGAGTTCAGTAATATAGCTTGCAGCTACTAGTTGATTAGAACAGCTTTCTAAACCAGGACTTCTGCTTTCTTAACGCACAGAGCTGCTTTTTTTCCAAAGAAGCAGAATGGCACACGGTCTCTGGCGAACAATATAATTTCAATAGAGAAAGCTGCTTGCATCACAATTCATTTTCATTCTACCCATTGATTTCTTCAGGATTCTGTACATGTATTGAAATACCTGTATTGAATCCCCCAGGCATTCCAATAAACACAAACAGAATAATTAGGACCAAGTGTAAAAGAACAATTCTAAAGTATACCATGCCATTGTATTATATTAGAAATAGAAACTTTGTATTTATCTGATGAATTCATTTTAGGAATGGCTCTTGGCAGAATAGTGAAGCAAGCACAGTTTATGTTGTACAGAGAAAGGACAACATAGTAGTTGAGGGCATGGTCTGAAGGCAGGCAACCTGGATTTGAAATTCTATGGGAATACTTCTTGGCTTTCCAGTATTTCATGCTCCAAGCTCGTCATCTATATAATGAGGATTATAAAATGACTTAATACAGAAGGTATAGAGTTAACCTTTAAAGTGTCACTTAGAATAATGCTAGCATAGTAAGGACTTAATACATGTTAACTATTATAATATTCAGTCTCCACCCTACTGATTCAGTAAATGGCCTCCCCTTCCAAAGTCCATCATTTCACAGTGTGAGTATCCCATTGTACTCTTCCTTTTACTTTGGTGTACTCAAATTTTAAGTAAGGTTTTTGTGTTATTTTTAATATTTGTGTAATTGATTTCTCACAAAACATTTCACCTGCCAGAAATTATCTTGTTTCACTTTCTCTCTCACTGAAGAAGAAAGTACTTTTTTAATATTAAGGAATCTGCAGCATTAAAAATTAAAGGATGAGAAACATACTCTGTCTACAATCAAAGTCCCTGAAGTTACAGAATATATGGCCACTCATACAGCAAATACTATTTGAAGTGATCTATGTCAAACATACCTGTAAACTGCGGGTGCAAAGATAAAATAAAAGCAATATAGATCCTCAGTATTCACTGGGGAGTGTCAAGTAGCAGGAGTGGGAACATATTCTGGTTTCCTTCATAGGAGGAAATGGTGGCAAGACATGTTTCTCTCCCATAACTACTGTAAACTTTTCAAGAGTTATTTAATGACAAACATCAGTTTTCATTTGTTATTTGACATCTAACTGGTTGAAGACAAACATTTCTTCCACTTCCCTCTATAAATCCTGAAAATACAATCTTCTACACATTTATAATGTTCAGAGAACTGGAAAAAAATATAATGATTCTCCAACTCAGAAGCTGAAGACTTGCCTTACTTTCAAGCATTGCTTTCTGACACTAGGAAAGCAGCACAGCTCTGTTCTTTCACTCATTCATTTGATCACCCCCCTTGCTGCTCCTTCCTGCACACTATTTTGTGTGCACTCACAACCCTTGTCCACGATGTTAGAAAAAATGAAGTCTGTTAAAAAAAGTGTGTGTTCTTGTTCATGTGGGAGCTAAAGCGAAGTTGTGTCTTGTGATAGAAATAGTTCCACAGAAAGGAAGTGAAATACGTGGCTTTCAATGAGTTGCTCAATCAATGATTCTTGATGTTCTGGAAAAAAGCATCAACAAATCCTAAGAGAGTTATCTCAAGTGTCATTTCCTATCAACTAGAGTTAGATGCCTGGAAAACTATATTACTAGCAATTGTAGCATTTGCTAGACTTGGAAGTAGTTTAGGAACCAACATTGGTCATGTCATAAGAATAAGAAATGTCAGCACATTGTCACATCTTTTCCGTGCTATACTGGCTATGCTGCCTAACAGTAATGAAAAACGTGGTTGTATTGTGATAGACTACATACTTTGCTACTTTTAGTTCCCTGACTTTGGGATACTTATTTTGCTTCTTTGAACCTCAGTTTACTCACATGAAAAATAAAGATGCTATCATCTCCAAGCATGCTAGCTATCACCATTTAACTAGTCTATAATATAAGCTCCATAAAAGAAAAAAAATGTCAATCTCATTCATCTTTATGTTTCTGACATATGGCCCCACCAATGTTACTCCTATATGCATGGCTACACATACACAATGCACTGATATTGAAAGGTTGAGGCTTGAAAATAACTTTAAAGGTTGGGTAGAATATTAAGCCAAAAGCGTGAGAGAAGTAAATATCTGAGCAAAGTGGAGAATCAGAATGTGGGCATCAAATGACTACATCAGTCTTGAAAAAGAGACAGACAAGTAGGAGGGAATATACAGAGTACTCAAACTACTTTGACACTGTACAATGCTGAGATTGTTTTATCTATATTCATTTCATGAACAAAATCAACCAAAGATCAGAGGAGCCTAAAATGTTTACAGTAGGAGATGTTGGAATGGGTGAGAATACAGCCCAGATCACCTGAAACATTCTTCAGTGCTCACTTGTAAAAAGACAGGAAAGAAATATTGAGAAGCCTGTTTGAAGTCATTTGATAGAGAATTCATGCAGGAATTCACTCCTTAAGTGATAAAGCTCTCTTTCGTCTGTTACCTGCAGGATCAACTCAGAAGGAAATTACTTGATGAACCCATTTGCAGGGCATGGTCATGGGTGGTGAGGCCACAAAGCAAGCACTATTGATTGGTAAGCATAATTCCTGAGAGAATATGGACCAAAATCAACCCAAGTTTACTTAAAGAAAAATAGAACCCAACTGTACTGGTAAAATGAGATGTGATGCATTGATTGCTTTGTGGCAACTGAATGACAAATACAAAACTTTCCTCCAAACTTGAGATATGCTGTGTCAGTAATATGTCCAATTCCATCTGAAGGTGAAAACCAAACCCAGTTATATGCTTGATACTTTGGTTTTTCTTGTGTTTATTATAAAGAAAAAAAATGGGAAATAGGTCAAGATATTCTCTCAGATAATACAATTACTCAGAGAATCTATCCCTGCTCTTTGTTATTAGGGTCAGATACATTTTTAGTCTCATTTATAATGGAAAAACAATTAAGAATTAAATCTGAACAACATCCTGGTTTCTTGACTCCCTTTGTCTTACTTCTTTTACTTGGTGCTGTGCTAGCCAAAAATGTGAAACATCATCCAGGGCATTCCCTAGTTAGGTAAATGTTGCTCATTTTTATTTGTCATCAAATAAATAAAAGCCAGATTTGGAGGTGGAACTGTCAAAGTGAAGTTGCTTCATCCTGAGAAAATGTTGGTGTCTGTTTACACCCATATATTAGTGGCATAATCTTCCAGATCAGCCAGAGTACTTGAGATACAATCAATGATACATGTGCCCCCATTGTTCTTAATTAGCTTCTGATTAAAATATGTTCTCATGCTCTTCAAGCCTAATTGTTGTCATTGAGATCTATGAAAGTACTCTTGCAAAGATTGCTGTATCCAAAGTTAGAGGCAGGGGATCCACAACTGAAGCATTGTGTCCCCAGGAACTTTTCTTCTCCCCACTGATTATAATCAGCCTCTGACTGCCATCATACAAAAAGTATAATACCAGGTAATGGCCATCCTGCAACCACACTGCGACTGTAATATTTGGTTTCTTCAGGCAAAGGGGCCCTGCAGGCCCAGTCTTTGTGTTCAGCAATGCTCAGCAGCCCAGTCTGGAATCCTCTTCCACCAGTGAATGCATCTTACTCCTCTTCATCACTGGGATGTAAGCCTTGCAGTGAAGAATTTAGGCCTAACTTGCAACAGTGTGCCCCTTGGAGAGGACCTCAAGAGTGCATCCTCACACATAGGCCACTGGGTAGCAGCGCTGGTTTTTAAACCTGAATGCTCATCACAACCTACATGGAAAAAAAATTTTTTTAAATCACTAAACCCTAGGCCTTACCTATGAGTAACCATTTCTATCAGAAGTTAGATGCAGACGATATGGAGTCACCAAACTGAGTTTGTATTCTGATTCTCTAATGCAAACTTGAAGTGGTTACTTAAACTGTCAGTGTCTCAGTTTTCTCACGCATAAAAATGGGTTATTAGCAATACATAACTCATGGGAGTATTTGTAGATCAGTGTCTAGTACATGTAAGTACAATTTAAGTGTTTGTTATAATGGTGATAAGGACCATTTTCTGTTGTTTTCTGGTTGGTTTGAGGTGCTAGAATTCACACCTTGGTATAACATATGCTAGGCAAGCATGCTACCACTAAGTTACATTTTAGTCTGATGAGAATCTTGATAAAGGTTATGACCATGAAAAAAATAGAGCTAGAACATGATAATATCTGGCCTGAGGTGCACTGTAACTCTGGAAATTTCAGACTGGAAAACAGTTCAAACTCTATTTATTTTCACAGTTGTCTTGAGTTTAGTTTTCCTATTATTTTTAACTGATATGCAACCAATGTTTAGGCTAGATTGAGCAGCCTAGTTGAATATCTTACCAATGCTATGGAAAGATTACCAGTCAGAAGATCTGAGTCCTTGTCTGTATATCACCCTACCTGAGAGCATGTGACCTCAAAATCCTTAAGTTTATTGTATGTGAGAGTCTGGGTCACTGGCAATAATAACCCACTAGCTAAGACTCCTCTTCACTCAATTTTATTTACCTGGTTCATGAGGAGATGGAACTAGAAGACTCTAAGAACAATCAAGCTTATGACATTCACATTTTTATCATCTTTTGGAAACCAAGGAATGAGTTAACTCTTAGGATGAAAAAGTAAGTAGAGTGACCTTTCAGTACACTGCACACAGTTTTTATTCTCTTGAGAAAGAGTTTGTTTTTGTCCCTACCTGATGATGAATAGGAGGAAGATATTCAATGCTGCTAATTTTCAGAATGGAAACCAAGGCAACAGGAGAAAACAATACCGAAGAAGTGCTGAGTCTAGATGGCTGATGAATACAGAAATTACCTGTCTTTGTAATGCGTTTGGAGCAGAGAGTGTCTACAGTTTATCTATGTATCTCAAGAGCCTATCCCTAAAACACCGAGAAATTTTCTTCAATAGGAAAGACAAAAAAAAAAAAAATTATGAAAAGCAACTCTTCCTTGCATTGAGTTGCACACAAGTACAAAAAATGAATTCTACTCTTTTCTGTTTCTTTTGTCTTTTTGAGACCAGGTTTCACTATGCAGTTCAGGCTAATCTTGAACTCACTTCATAGCCCACAATGGCCTTAAACTCCCAGCAATCCACCTGCTTCAGCCTCCAAAGTTCGGGGATTACAGACCTGGGCCATCACATCCAGCAAGAAATGAATTCCAAAGCAGACAGTACAAACTATCAACTGAAAGGCTTAAAGTTTAAGATCAGTATATAAAAATCGAGTTTTCTGAACTCTTTGGGAAAAGATTGGGAGATCTGGCAATCTTGGGATGCCATTCTAAGGTAATAATGAGTTAATGCTAAGTGGAGTGGCAGCTGCCTTGAGACCCTGTCGTTTGTTGTGGTCCTTACCCTCCCTGATGCCGCAGGTCACAAAGCTGGACAGTCACCAACATCCAGTTTGTGTTTGCTTCCTCACACTTGGTCTGTTTCATTCATTTCTACCAATGGTTTGACCCTTGTGAATAGTTAAGTTTGTAATGTTGCCTTTAAGATTGATGTACATTCAAATTGGGCCTGAATTTAACTTTTTAAAAATTGAATGGAGTTCTTCAAATGGCACAACAAACAGGGATAAAGAACAATAGCTATACCCGGGCGTGGTGGCGCACGCCTTTAATCCCAGCACTCGGGAGGCTGAGGTAGGCGGAGCGTTGTGAGCTCAAGACCGGCTTGGGCTACAACGCGAGCGCAAGGACGGCTAGAGCTACATAGTGCGACCTTGCCTCAAAAAACCAGGGCCGGGAGTTTGGTTCAGTGGCTTAAGTGCCTGTCTGGCAGGCACGAGGCTGTGAGTTTGATCCCCGGTGCCACAAAAAAAAAAAAAAAAAAAAAAAAAAAAACAATAGCTATGCAATGCCACATAACTGGTTCAACTGTTTTACTTTTCAGTAATTTTAGATGATGTTCTCTAAGCAAAGAAATACAGTTACACATACTATGAACCACTAATATGGACTTAGACCCCAATGTGTCACACAGAAGTGACAGTATATCACATCATCTACCGAGATGAATGGAGGAAGAGTTTTCTGGCATAGACCGAAAATTGTCTTATAGATTAACCTGAAGCTTTCTCTGCATTTCCTCATTTTCTTTATGTAGCTTAACTCAGGAGCAGTTTTTCCAGTATGATCTACTAGAAGCACATGAAATGTTGGGCTAGATTTATGGATTCAGAAATTGACATTGCATCATAATTCAGTCTAGCATAAAAGGAACAAGAATGCCAATAATGACTTGGGGCCAATTCCTTTGTGGTCATAATGATAATAAAGTGAGAACATTTGTTTAATGCAAAAGTCATCCTTCTATAACTGCTTCCATATTTCATACATATATATGAAATATACATATCATATATATATCTATCATATATATCATATATATTCCTTCCTTCTGAATCTCTCTGCTTTTGTACCGAACTGTCCCTCTAAATTGACTGCCGAGGTCACAACACATCTTATTCATCATTGTTCTCCCAAATCCTAAGCATGCTATTTGGCACTGTGAAAACTCAAAATCTATTTCAGCTACATAAATAATCAACGACCTCTGTATGTCCTTGGGTTCCAAGACATCAGCCTGTCTCTTGTTTCATTTATTTCACTATCAAACCTAATCCCCATATTCAGCCATATTGGAGAATCTTTCATTTTACTTTCTTCCATTTCCATTTGCTAAGTTTCCAAATCTTAAGGGTTAAGGTAAAAATGTTTCAAAATATATTAATCTTCTGTAAATACTAACTATAAAAAGTAACTCAGACTTTATAGACATATAGTAGTCTTTCTAGACAGTCAAGTCTATCATAGTATGTATTCTGAAAAGATTTTAGAATGTTTAATTCCTCAATACCTCATATTCCTCAGTTTTATTACATGACATAACTCATCTATGAAATTTATGTAACATGACTTCAGTTTCTGTATTTCTTATTTCCCTTATTTTTCTGTCTTGATTTTTGTTTATTTATTCTCATCTTTAATTGATCCCTTTGTTCATTTGCTCCTTCCTAAACTGCAACCTCTAGAATCTTCCTCTAGTTCTTCTCCTCTGTCTCTCTGCTTACTCTCTGTATTAGTCAGCTTTTCCATTGTCAGAATACAATACCCATAACTGAAAAGAGGCAAGGTTTAATTTGACTTAGGGTTTCATGAGACTTAGTCCATGGTCACCTGGCTCTAACAGCAACATCATGATGGAAGAGTGTGGCAGGGCAAAGATTTTTAATTCATGGTGTCAAAAGCAGAACAGGATGCTAGACAGAAAGGGAAAAAGGACCAGATATAGAACCCAAGGTTACAACTCTGATCCATCCAGACATACCCACCAATCCCTTCTTTGACTCCTAAACAATAAAATTTATATAATCAAGCTCAATAGTTTCACTGTCTTTTATTTCTCTCTATTTTTATCTTCTCATGGCTGTTTCTTATAATCTTTCTTTCTTTCTTTTCTTTTGAACCAAGAATCAAACTCACAACCTCTAGCACAGGCAGGCACTGTGCCACTGAGCTATATCCCCAGCCCTGGGTTCCTTCTTGTCCTATACTCTCAAACACACAGACTCCTATTCAATTTTGATTCTTCCCTTTCCTCTACATCCCTTATGCAATCAGTGCCCAAGACCTGACATACTTCACAGAATGAGAGACACATTCCACTTGCTATATTGTATCTAGTTAATATGCCACTAAAAATTTTCAGTGTTTTTTGTGAGATGTTCTAGAAGTATATCTAAGATGTTCTAGAAGTATACTATGTAAAACTTCAAGTAAGAGATTAAAATCAGGAATAGATCTAAAGTTGTAGCATCAGCAAAGTAGGTCAGGACTTTCCATGACAGGTAAGATAATGTATATTTGTCTTCCGACTCTACTGTAAGATGGGCATTTAGTTCAGGGGAAACCCATACCTCATGGCCAACCTCCTATTGTCTCCCTTCCTGCTGAGAGGAGCAAAGTGAGAAATATACTCTGTGTTGCAGAAGGAATCATTTTTATTTATAGGTGGAAGAAATCTAAATCAAACAAGCTTAGATCAAGCACAATTAAAGTTGGAAAGGGGAACAGAACATCAACTGATCCTCATCATTCATGTATGCTTTTATTTAACTTCAGCTATGTTCTTTATGGTTAGTGTGTTAACCTTCCATTATTGTAACAAAATATGGGACATAAGCAACTTAAAAATTTATTTTGGCTCACAGTTTTGAAAGTTTCAGCTCATGATCTTTGGCCTTGTTGCTTTTGGGCCTGTGGTGAGGCATCATGACAGGAATGTGTGACAGAGAAGTCCATCCTCTCGTGGCTAAGTGTGAAAAGCAGAAAGAGAAAAGGGATGGGTCTCACTATCCCCATCAAGGGTACTCCCTCATATGATCAGAAGACTTTCAGTTGGGTCTCATTTCTTCAAGGTTTCATCACCTCCCAGTAGCACCAAAGACCAAGCCTTTAACCCAGGAGCCTTTCAGGAAAACTTATCCAAACCATAATCATCCTTTCTGTGAAGTTTGACTCATGGCAACTAGACATGTGAAGGCACACATTATTTTTTCCAACAGGCAAGAAAGGTTGCTTCCCTGAAGCTCTAGTTTAAAAAAAATAGTAGTAGAAGTTTTATAAGATCAATTTGTGTCGTACAATACACCCAGATTTTTTCAACTAAAAAGATTTTAAGCTTTATTTTAGTTCAGAAACTTTAATTTTTCCTAATTAAAAAAGTTTTATATGCATCTATCATCACTGAGTTAGGAAAGATTAAGTACAACTCCCTCAAATCTTAGAATCTCAGAAATCAAAATTACTTTGGCAGAGTTTACCCAGTGAGCTTTATGACAGAAGTACTCGTAAGCATTTTACAGCATAAAATACCATTTTGATGAAACTCTTAGAACCATCCAATGGAGCTATGATTGAATTAAGTCAATGTTTGGGATCTCTTAAAGGCTTAGCTCCCAACCCATGGCAGTATTAGGAGGTGGTGGAAACTTTAAGAGGTGGTGTCCAACTGGTTATCTTTCCAACATATCGTGCTGTGTCTTGAGGGACTATTAGGACCCTGCATGTTTCTCTTTCTCTAGTTTGCTTCCTGGATGCCACAACATGAGCAGCTTGTTTAATACACTACTTTGCTACATGCCTAAAGTACTAGGGTCAGTTAATCTTAGACTGAAACTTCTAAAACTATGAAACAAAATAGTCCTTTCCTCCTTATAAGTTAATTTATCACTGATGTTTTCTTCAGAAATGGAAAGCTAGTATAGAATTACACAGACCTGCAAAGAAGGGCAGGTACAAAGTCAATCCGTTTATCCTTTCACTGTAAGACACATTGTCTTTGCTACTCTGTGTCACTCCACCCCTGGACACCATTAGAAATCTATGTTCCTTCGCCACCTATGTTCCTTGGATTTGAGATCACAAATATGACATAGGTAAAGAAATGTCTTTCTTTCAAAGCACAAACTCTACATAAAATATTCCTATTCAGGTTGAAACTCAGTCTCCACAATACCTAAATGATAAAAAACTATTCCAGAGTACTTGATAATACACTGGTAAAATTAAGGTCCTATTTTGACAATCTTTTGTTGGCAAAATCTTGAAGGAAGAAAAAGCCCAGCATAATAGATTGTGAGTTACTCCATGTGTCTGAGAATAGATATAATGGAAACTTCAGAAAGCCAAACAATCAAAAAGAGAGATGGCTGCTTGTATACTCCTCCTGAACACACATTTTCTTCTTTTTTGGGGGGGAGGGTGTTGATGCAGTTGAAAACAGTTTTCATGTAAGACACAAAAACCACAGTTGAGAAATAATAATAAAGGGATATAGAATCAGAAAAGTCTTTCCTATCTGAAAACACAAAGGCTGACAAAATCAAAGCTTGGAACAAACTGACACAGACCCTAATTCACAGAGGCAGCTTGCCTTAGCTGTTTTTGTTTTTATAATTGGATGCTCAAGGTCAGTTGTTGCAGAATCAGTAATTGATGATGTATTGTGTTAAACTCACATGAGCAGCAGTCAATTCTATAACAATGACTGCTTTACTAAGAAATTGTTGTTAGTGCCTTAATATCCCAAACAAAAATAATAATACTAATGAATCTGCTGAGTGAGGATGGAAAGGATGTAATATGCATTTTCACAGAAATGTCTTGTAATTTAGGATTAATTAATGTCTAATTATTGTAAGCTGTTACTAATAAATTTTAAAAGTCAGCTCTGCACTTCCATTTTGTAATGTTTTTATAAAATGGAACATTAGATGTTTTTAATCTTCTCTGTTCTTGCAAAATACCCCAGATAACGTGCTGTTTTGCATTTCAAATAATATATACTCATTTAAATGCAAAACCAGGGTCCAATCAGAATAAGATGGCAATCAAATTACAATATTCAATGAAGAGTTTTCCAAGCTGACTTCATTAGTAAACTATCATGAATTTCAAGATCTTACAAGGTTTCTATTTGTTTGTACAACTGCAAAGGGCTCAATTATGGAGCTTTGAGAGAATCTAAAAATAACATCAGACTAATTAAAAGTTTCAACCAGATTTGGGCTAACACTGTTTTGAAACTCTTTTAAATCTATTTGACTTTCAAAATGGATTTAGGAAGCTAAGACTCCGCTTTTAAAGTGGTGAATTAAAAACAATTGACAAAAATAACTGGAATCTGTAGCCTTAGTCTTCCTGGTATCTAGATGACAGAGACGGTTGTGCAGTTCTGTGTGAAAAGACCAACCGCGAGGGTACTACTTCCCTGTGCGCCTCTCTGAAGGAATTCAGCTTCCTTTTCTGGCATTATTGTACATGTTGAAAACAAGCTGGGAGAGTCTGTGGCTTCAGGTTGCTGTATCTTTGAAAAACGCAGGCAAGAGGTTCAGTCTTTGAAGTCATTTTCCCTTTGGGAGGTAAGATCCAGGTAATCAGGAAAAGCTCAGGAGGTCGGGCTATTATGATAATGTTCTGCCAGTGCAGTTGTTGCTCATAATGTTACATCATTTGGATCATGAAACTTTGGAAACTCAGCAGGGTTTCCTCCTCAACAGGTGCTTGCTTTGTTTGACAAACAGGGTAGGGATGGGGGAAGGGGCCGCAAAGCATTTAGATGACTGGATTTTTTTGTTGTTCTTTCTCACTTATCAAATAGTACAGTAGTGTGGGATTTTTGAAGGTGGAGTATAAGGAAAGCTGATACAAGGGTTTTTTTTTTTTAATTTCTTCACATTTCTGGTTGAACTGAGCTATCTTTCTTTTTTTCTTCTTTCTAAAGCAGTCTTATGCTCTCCTGAGATTTTTCCATAAGAGTTAAAATGTTAGAAAATCATTGTCTTTTGAGAAATGCTAATTTCTCACTCTTAGGAATCATAGAAATGAATCTCACTGATTTCATAGTTTCCAGAGTTGAATGAATATGACATTCATTAAACTCCTATTCTGGAGATTATATAGGTATCAGAGCATCTGCTGGAGTCACAGAAAGACATTAGAGCTAGCTAAAGTCTAAGGAACGGCACAGCCTTGTAATTTGGTTTTGCATTGTGCTCATTAATGCACCAACTACAATAATGGGTAATGTTTCTGTTCCTGCACCATTTAAATAAGCAAAAGAAAGACTGCAGTAAAGTCAATGACATCATCGTTAGAGTGAATGGGGGGTTGAGTTTTTCAGATCTTCAGAGTAATAATGGTAAGACATTTTGGAGGGCAGATTTCCTTTAGAGAACTTCCTTCATGACTAAGTAATTTTAAGAGCAGTAACACATGAACAAAATATTGATGAATTAGGGAGCACAACATTTTTTGTAAAGCTAACTCAATTACCTGTGCAAATCAGTGGTATGAATCAGCACCATCCAAAGCTAATTCCCTGATTTCACTTTAGCCAATTATTTCTACTTTTCATTTTTTCTCTTCAAAAATTTACTTCCTTTCTATCCAGAACTGCAGCCAAACCAAGTGGACCAATTTGAATTCCATCTCACCTTCTTTTTCCACTCCTAGAAGAGTTTTGCCCTCGTATAAATTACTGAAATTAGCATTTCTCAAAAGACAATGATTTTCTAACATTTTAACTCATATCTTATGGAAAAATCTCAGTTTTGCCCTAGTATAAATTTCTACCCATAGAAATGGCTTAAAAAGCAGCAAGGGCATAGCAGGAAAGTAGCCAAAGACTGGGAAACCCTACAATAGGTTAACATATCCAGAGTCTAGTATTGGGTGAAATTTGTACAACTTCTCATTTTCATGAAATTCATGTCAAAATTAGCAAATTCTAATCTTAAGACTGTCCAGAAGCCCACAGACATTACTGTACTGTCAGCTTTCACTTGTGGAGTGGTTTGTTATTTGACTGAATGTGTATTAGGCACAATTTGTATGGACTCTTATAAAATAAAATATATCTAAGGTAATCAAAGAAATTGTTAGGGTTTTTTGGCTCAATAGAGAAGCAAAAAGTAAAAAAAAGAATAACGTGTTTCTCGAGGATGTGGGAAGGAGCACACAACCCGTGGTGGTTGTTCTATCTTCTTCAACCGGATACGAGGGGAGTGGGCTGTATATGTGACCTTTGAGCGATGTGATGCTTGGGGTGGGTATTTATGATGCACGAGGAGCTGATTGAAATTTTTTTCACGTGCATGCCATGGGGAAAGGAAGAAGGAAGTTGCAATCAGTTGAAGGGGAAGAAGGAGGAAGTGGCCATCAGGTAAGTGTTCCTAATTTGGCCTACTGCCATGTTAGACCACTGCCATAATTGCACAGTAATTTATACTAGGGCAAAACTCTTTCAGAAGCATACTAGTGTACCATAAGAAATTCAGAAGGACCTTAAAATGTGGCTAAATCCAGAGAGACTTGTTTGCAGTAATAGGAAAAAAAATACTATCGAAGTTCAATAGGCGGAAGAACTGATGTATCAAAAAAATACCATACTGTTTCTCAGGAAGAAAGATCAGAAAGCAAGTGGAAAACCCCATCATTTGCAAAACTTTTAGTCACAGAGTAACAGATGAGTTCATCTGAAATGCCACACAGCAGTTTCACTGTGATACTTGTAACTTGAGAACTGCTTTAGGCATTAGTTTATGGAGCAATAACATTACTGATTATAAACATGCTATTCTTTCAGATAATTCCTGTTTGTAAAGGAGGTTAACACAGTTTAACTTTTGCATATTTTAAATTCCTTCTGACAATGATGGAAAAAATAGATTTTAAACACAATGGTTTACTTTGGGGTACACTTATACTATTCTCTGAATGCAGTTCTCAGGATGAAGTTGGGATGGTAAGCCAACAGACGTCATACTTTTAGAAAACAGGTACTAAGTGGAGAAATTAACTCAATTTGTCAAAATAAGATGTTTAATAGGTTCCTAGTCTCACAACGTAGCTTGACTTAACTAAAAGAAAGATGTTGAAGTGAACATACATGAAGTACTTACCTTTTTACTGTCTGCCTAGAAATTCCACCCCTGTTCTTTCTAATAGAATTCCAGGACCATTTTCTGGATATTCACTGCCTGGATTCTGAGTGTAGAATAACATGATAAAGAGGCAGAACCTGCTCATAATTCTTGTATATCTGTGAGTCAGTCTTCCGGACTACTCTGCTCTATTACTGTGGTTCTTTCCAGCTTCTTTCCAGCACTGCCTTGTTCCCATTCATGCTCAAGCTGAGGTCTTTGGGTTTCTACACAACTTCTAAGGTCACTATTTCCTTCCAGTAAATTTCCTTTTGTTAAGGTTAGTCAGAGTTCATTTACATTCCTTTCAACAGAATTATGATGTACGGAATCTTTAAGGAAAATTAGAAACTGAGAGAACAAGAAATATAGAAAGAAATAGAAAACATCAATGTTAATAGCACAGAATTTTAAGGCAGACTATTGAAAGGAATGCTGTGGGCTGTTGGTCCTCGGGTTCATGAGGTGAGCCTTAAGGGATAAAAGTGATGCTAAGAAGAGAGTATCTCCTGGAAGGAATATGTGCCTTAACATACATATTAATATGTACTTGTGTTCTTGGTGATTACTCTCTATGAAGGCCTAGCCCAATGTCTCTGATCTTTCTTCACCAAGCACTCTGGAGGAATAAGAATGAGGTTTACCAACATTATTATCCTTGGAAACAGTGCTGTTTGTTTCTAGAGGCATATCAGAACAGGGCAGGCAGGCCCGAAAATGCCTTTGGATGATGTGAATTCATCTCTTCCTCATATCTGTCAGCCTCAAAAGGCAACCACATTTGATACTAGTAGAAAGACTGAAATAAATTTGAAAAGTAGAATCAAAGGGAGATAGAGCAATGAAGTCACAGAAATACAGTAGTAGTGAGCTATAGGATAATAAAATTCAAGGCAGTTTAGCAATTCAGTCTCATTGTTTTAAGTTTGAAGAGACTAAGGCAGAGAGAGTTAGATTCCAGGGTTATATACTGATCTTTTAAGCAGGAATTAGGGCTCTTGATTCTTCAACCATTTCCTATTCAATTAAGATTTCTTGCTTTCCTATTTTTTGAAAGTCTTTCTCCAAATAATATTACTCTTTAAGGTTAATGTGTGAAATTATTTCCCATCAAAAATTCACCATGATATATTAGTAAAGTTGTGTGTTACAGAAAAAGCATAACTTGAAGAATGATACTACTGTTATATCAAATATTGATCTGGAAGAGATAACACATCAAAATTGCTACTCAAATTATAGATATAACACCTGAAATGCTCGGAACAGTGTCTGAAGACACAAATGGCAAATTTCACCCAGGTTTATTGATAGCAATTGTGTTAGCTACTTTTCTCATTGCTGAGACAAAGTACCCAACATCTAAAGTTGAAGGTGGAAAAGTTTATTTAGCTCAGAGTTTGTAGAGGTTTCAGTTCATAGTCAGCTGATTCCAAAGCACAGCAGTCAGACATTGCAGAGGAGAAATAGTTCATGGTGGGCATAAGGTAGAAAAACAAAAAAGGAACAACCACAGCTCTTTCTGTTCACGTTACTTAAGGTGGGCACACTCACATCCTAGATCCTAGTCCTACATCCCAGCATCACACACTCCAGATCTAGCCACTTCTGAAAAAGCCTCACCTATGACTGCATAAGGATAATGGGGAACATCTAGACACAAACCATAACAACAGTTGTTACTACTCTGCATTAGATAACTTCAGTAAATATTTTATTTTAGAACAAAACATATAGCAGAAGTTCAAATTCATATTATTTATTTTCTTTACAAAATTCAATCATGAAAGAAAACATTAAGTTGTACAAAAAGTATATCCATCAGAAGCACAAATTCAATTTATAGTTTTTATCAAAAGGAGAAATTCAACAGAAACTTCTTTATGAGATAATTACTGACAACATTAAGAAGCACATCTGTGTATAAATCTAGGTAGATCTTTAACAGGAGAAATGAATGCCAATTCAAATTAAGTATCAGTTCAAATATACTTTAGATGCCCTTTAAGAATAAAAAATGTATTAAAAACATCTGTGTTTGAAAATGACTTCAGTAGATGTTATGCCAACCACTATTTTATTTTCCATAGTAACCACTGTTTCATTTTTTTCAAAGTAAAAAATAATTGTGTCATTTTTGGCAGTCTTTGAGTTTTTTTCTGGGCAATCTTTTGTTCTTTTATACTTTTTAAGTGTCGAGACCCAGTGATAATGTCATCAAGCAGTTATCATTCTTTGCATTCCTATTTGGTTTTTGTCTATTTCTCATCATTCACTGATGTTACAAACAGACTTGTCTTTTGACTGAAATTCCTTTTCTATGGCTTATAATTTATGAAGAACATGGCCTTCTGTGATAAAGACCCATCAAAAGCATCATTATTCTGCATTTATCAGCGTTGAACTGACTGTTTTATCTGTTAGTATTTAAAAGGTTTGGTTTCCTTTTCCTGTATCTGGCCATAGTCCTCCAATTCATCTCATCTCTATTATCTTCTGGGATAAGACTTTGCCTAGTTTGTGGGTCAAAAATCACATTATTCAAATTATCTATGACATTTACAATAAAAATGTTTTCATGCAATCTTATTATTTTGGTGAAGATGGCAAATGAATATCATTTAGCACTTCTGTTGCTGATCTGATCTTTTGTACCAACTGCCTCTGGTAATGCCTTGCTATACAAGATGTACTGAAACAAATAATTTGTCCTTCAGTTTTTTCAGCCCTGTGTTCCTTATCTGTTAATGGGGCTTTACATGCTTTACTTTTTAAAACTCCTCTAGTCACTACATCGAATAATAAATGCTTAATTGATTATTTTTCTAAACAGTGGGCATCATAATCTGAATATGAAACAAGTGAGTAAAAATGTTTAGAAAGGGAGTTGAGAATTTTTTTCCAGTTTTTATTTTAAATTTGGACATGTTTGTGTTACATAATGATTACATTTCTTAGAGAGTTGGTACATGTACATAGCACATGTCAATTCTTTTTTTCATTTACTTTCCCTTCCTTCCCTCCTCTGTTCCTCCATCTCTTGATCCCCTTCCCATTTGAAAAAAAATCCACCTTCCTACTTCCTATTATCTTTTAATTTTCTTTTATTTATGTTTTGTATTTTTCAAATAAAAGGAACCATGTGATTTTTAAATATGTGTGTCTGATTTATTTTACTTATTATTTTGGTCTCAAGGTACTTCAATTTTTCTATAAATGACTCAAGTTAATCCTTCTTTATGGCAAAGTAATAGTCTATTGTGTATAAATACTACATTTTTTTATCCATTTATCTGTTGATGAACATATATGCCATTTCTAAGATTCACCTATGATGAGTTATGTCACTATAAGTATGAATGTGTATGTATCACTGTAACATGAAGTCTTTAACTCTTTTAGGAGGATACTTGGATGATGGAATTTTAAATAAAGTTACATTCAAGATGAGGAAAAGCACAACTTGGAATTAAGGTAGATTGAGAAAAACAACCAAGACAATTCCATGTTCTCAGAGGTCCACAAACTCCTACTGACTTGGCTTTAAAAATCTGGAATTTGCCACAGTGGTTTAAAAATCCTGTGCCCAAAAATGACATAAAGAAGCATATCATGTGATTTTATTCCTTCTCATTCCATTAATAGTGAAATATACAACAAGCTCTTCTGGTTGATAATTTATGTTTTGCTTTTCCTGACCTCTACATTCAAATTGTCATTTGACCTAAATGGAAAACAGCATAACCAAGATTCCAAATAAGTTATAACAAGCTACTATTTCACAAACACATGCACATACACTTGCACATACAGAGACATACAAGATATGTGTGCAAGTGGCCATGAATTTGACATGATAATCTTTAATAATAAACTAGACAGTTGTTTAAAAAAAATCACTCCCCCTACATTGTTCCTTACTGTTCAAGCAGGAAGTACAAAACGTATACTACAAGCACTTAAGAAAGAAAATATTTATGCTTTTATTTCCTTAGTTAGAACAGCTTTACATATTAAGACAATTGAAATTTAGAGTTTGAATCTTCAACTAAAAGTAGTTTCTCAAAACATGGTCTGGAAATCAATGGCTTGTAAAAGCTGTGTCATAAAATTTCAGATTGTGGAGCCATACCTTGAGTCCATAAGGATGGAGAAGAACACAGATACGCATTTTAACAGGTACTTGATTTTCTTGTCAATAATCAAGTTTGAGTAGCTCTGCCTCAATCATATATGGAGAAGAAGATATGATGAAATACAGTACACATATTTCTGTTCAAACAGGGATATGCATTTGGTGGGCAAAACAAAAAATGAGAATTAGAAGGACACTACTGGGATAGAGAACTGTGGGTCTGTGAGAAGGGCCCAGCCCGAGAATAAGATGGGTCGATAGAGACACTATTATTAGGATAATGTTTACTGGTACTGTATTCTTTTTTATTTATTTATTTAAGAGAAAAAAGACACATATAAGAAAGACAAAAAGGCAAGGAGACAAACAAACAACAACAGCAAATTCACAACGGTAACATTACAGGTTTACAAAAGAGGATGATAGTAACTTGACAATGGTTGCAATACTACGTATCATTACATTCAACACGGTTGTTTGCATTAACAGATATAGACACGTAAAATTGATCTAATCATATGAGTATTAACCAGTCTTTCTCAGTAATACATTCAGCAGTATAGTCATTTGAGTTATCTTACATATACATATATACAGCTTTATGTCTTTTTCATTTTCCTTTCCTTCTTTCCTCCTTTTTCCTTTCCCAATTACTTTTGCTCTTTGAGCAGTTTCTTACCCTTACACAGTATTTATTGTAGATTTTGGATCATATGTACTTTTTCAAGCCGGGCGTGGTGGCGCACGCCTTTAATCCCAGCACTCGGGAGGCTAAGGTAGGCGGAGCGTTGTGGGTTCGAGGCCGGCTTGGGCTACAACGCGAGCACAAGGCCGGCCTGAGCTACATAGTGCGACCCTGCCTCAAAAAAACCTGGACCGGAAGTTTGGCTCAGTGCCTTAAGCGCCTGCCCTGGCAGGCGCGAGGTTGTGAGTTCAATCCCTGGTGCCGCAAAAAAAAAAAAAAAAATTAAAAAAAATTTTTAAAAAAATGTACTTTTTCAGTTTCTTACACTAGGGAGACAACATGGCATTTAAACATGTGGGTTTGACTTATCTCACCTGTGAGTATGGTCTCAAGTTGTGTCCATTTACTTATAAAAGTCTCGCTGCAATCTTTCTTGATAGCTGAGTAGTACTCCATTGTATAAAAATACCACATCTTTTTTAACAATTCCTTGATTGATGGGCACTTGGGCTGTTTCCAAGATCTGGCTATTACAAACTGGGTTGCTATAAACATGGGTGCACAAATATCACTGTGGTATGATGTTTTCAATTCTTCTGGGAAAATGCCCAGAAGTGAGATAGCTGTGTCAAATGGGATCTGTAATCCTAGCTTCTTGAGGAATCTCCACACTGATTTCCACAGTGGTTGCACCAGTCTACATTCCCACCAACAGTGGAGAATTGTTCTTTTTTCCCTACAGTCCCTCCAGCATTTGTTATTGGTTGATTTTTGAATCTTGGCCATTCTTTCTGGAGTAGATGGAATCTCAGTGTTGTTTTAATTTGCATTTCGTGAATGACCATTGATGTTGAACATTTTTTCATATATTTGTTTGCCATTTGTATTTCTTTCTCTGAGAAGTGTGTATTCATCTCAGATGCTCATTTTTTGATTGGGTCCTTGAATTTTAGGGGCCTGATTTCTTTTAATTCTTTATATGTTTTATATAGAAGTTCTTTGTCTGATGGACAATTGGCTAAGATATTTTCCCAGTTTGTGGGTTTTATTTTCACTCTGTTGGAGATTTCCTTTGGCATTCAAAAACTTTTTAATAAGATGAGATCCCATTTGTTGATTCTAGGAAGTGTTTCCCATGCAGTTTGATTTTTGTTCAATATAGTTCTGGAAATACTAGTCAGAGCAATTATACAAGAGAAAAAAATAAAGGGAATAAGGATAGGAAAGGAAGAAGTAAAATTATCATTATTTGTAGATAATATGATACTCTACATAGCAGACCCCTAAAAATCCATTAAAAGATTTATAGATGTAATAACCAAATTCAGTAATGTTGCTGGATACAAGATGAACACTCAAAAATCAATAGCATTCCTGTACACAAACAACAAAGTCACTGACAGAGAAATAAGGGAAACCACACCCTTCACTATAACATCCAAAAAAATGAAATACTTAGGAATCAATCTAACAAAGGAAGTAAAAGGTCTATACAGTGAAAATTACATTACTCTGAAAAAGGAAATTGAAGAGGATTTCCAAAAATGGAAAGATATCCCCTGTTCATGGATAGGAAGAACAAATATCGTGAAAATGGCCATTCTCCCAAAATTGTTATATAGACTTACTGCAGTCCCAAACAAAATACCACTTGCCTACCTCAGAGAGCTAGAGTAAGCATTCCTGAAATTCATCTGGAACCAGAAAAGACCTAGAATAGCAAAGGCAATTCTGGGCAACAAAGGTAAGGCAGGAGGCATCACAATCCTTAACTTGAAACTACATTACAAAGCTACTGTGATAAAATCAGCATGGTACTGGAATCAAAACAGTCATGATGTTCAATGGAATAGGTTAGAAGATACAGCCACAACTAAAAATACACTTAACCACCTCATCTTTGACAAAGGGGCCAAACATGTACATTGGAAGAAGGATAGCCTCTTTAACAAATGGTGCTGGAAAAACTGGCTTTCTATATGCCGTAAACTAAAACTACATCCATATCTATCACTGTGCACTAAAATAAAGTCTAAATGGATCAAAGATCTGAATATTAAAATAGAGATGCTAAACTTGCTGGAAGACAAAGTAGGTAAAAATCTTGATGACATAGGAGTAGGCAGAGAGTTCATGATACTGTATTCTTGGGTATACTTGGAAAACCCCAGAACAGACAGAACTAGACCATTACTTGACTTCACATTTTTCTCTCCTTTGATTGATTGCATATTTTGAAGCAAAGCTCCAATTTTACCATCATTCCAGAGTGATATATCACCAATAGCCAAGACAAGGATTTGTAAAGGTGTGCCTTAGGGAAGTCTTACAAATCCTGTGTACCCCAGCGTGCACCTTCAGAAAGAGGTAGAGTGCCAGAGAAAGAAACTGGTACAACAGATGTACAGTCACGGTAGTCAAATGGTGTGGGTTGAATTGGGTATACCAAAAAAGATATGTGGTATCTTTTTTTTGTTCTTGTTAGGGTCTCAAAATGAGTCCTGATTAGGAGATCAGATTTTTATTGGGGCAAGCAAGTTAAAATGAGGTCATCAAGGGATGCTCATCCAATGTGACTGTTTATGAAACCTCAGACACAAAATAGATACAATGATACATGCATAAAAGGAAACAATGCGAAGTGATGTGAGAGAAAACAGCCATACGCAAACCAAGAAAGAAGGTCTGAAGGAGACCCTTTCCTTACAGTCTTAAATAGGACCTTACCCAGCTGGCACCTTGACTTCAGATGTTAAAAAGAAAAAAAATCATGCTCCAAGCATGATAAAAAGAAAAATAATGGGACTTTGTCACAAAGTTTAAAATCTTCTAAAGGAAGCAGCCTGAAAAGTCAGACTATGGGTTCTCTCTCTTCTGAAAATGTCTCAGATTTAGTTAGTGTTTACACTGGTGTGGAACACAGCAGTAGTAAAGACTGATGTGTGAGACCAGGTGAAAAACACACACAGCACACAAATGCAACACCTCACAGATCCGTGGTGAGTACACCAATCCTCCTTTGTACAGGGGGAAGAAATGCACATCAGAGAGACAATCCTGAATTACTGAGTTTCCAAGATAGTCTTTCTGGTAAGGAGACTGACTGAATTATCATAGAATGGAAAACACTCTCCATCAACAGAAATTGGAGCTTAGAAATTAATTCAGTATAAGAAACAAAGGATGATACTTTTTTTATATAGCCAAGCTTATGAAAGTATCAATACACTTTTCATTTTTATTTCAGCAAATCTGCTCAGTACATAATGAAGGACTGAGAATTCAGGGAAGAATATGTTCCATTTCCTGAGTGATGAATGGTGCCCGCACAGTGTGAGGCATCTTGCATCCATCACCACAGGTCCTTACATCAAGTATTATTATCACCCTCTTGCAAAATAACAAACCAGGGTCGGCAAGCTAGTGTCAAGGTGATGTCACTGGTGACTTGTTAGCAGGGATCAAACCAAGGTCCATTCACTTCTGCTGCAGTCTTTTATTTACCCGGCCATAGGAAGTTTTGAGTAGAATAATATGAAAAGTATTGAATTGTAATAAGTAATTCAGTAAATGCCATAAGAAATGAATAAACAGTGAAATAAGAGTAGGGAACAGAGGGTCATTACCTCCAATGGCCTCAGGAAACATTATATAGGCAAGCAAATGTTTTTAGCAGTTTCTTGCTAGAATAAAAATTTTAGAAGCAATAAACAGAAAGGGCGAGTGATCCAGAGAGAGGACATCACATGCAAAGCCGGGGTTATGAAAAGTTATGCTTAGGCAAAGGTGGTTGACAGGCGGGTATCCTGAACCACAGCTGGGTCCATCAAGGAGCAGTGAGTGGGAGCTCTGTTCTGAAGAGATGGATCCATGTCTGCATATTACAGAGTCAGACAACTTTTTCTAAGTGAAGAAGTGATGCAGTTGTATTCACTTTTAGGAAGACCTGACTTGGGAAAGTGTAGAGGGAATATCTGGTGAGTCAAAGCATATGACCGTGTAATGGGAAGATCCAAGTGAGGAGGCCTTTTCAATGGTCCAAGAAGAAGATAATGATGCAGTAAATGGCAACACAGATTCTGCAGACCTTTTTGAAGAGGAATTGCAATAATGCATTGGTGGCTAATGAATGGGCAAATGAATATTTGCTTGAGAAAGCTTAGGCATCATTTTGTGCAATGGAATGGATTGAGATGACTGTAAATAAGGCAAGAAGTCGAGGCAAAACTATTAGAGTGGCCATGACTACTTGCATGACATTTTACAGGGAGAATTGTATGCAGGAAGATGACAAGCTAGCCAAGTAACAGAGGCCAGAAGTAGAGTAGCCTTTAAAAGTTCAAGTATAATGGAACTCTTGGCATGCTTTTTCTCAGACTCTTAGCCAATCTTTTTTAAAATAAATGTTCTAAATATTCAAACAATGTAATGTTTAGAGGAAAGAGTTCTGATGTAGCAAGTTTCTAGATCCAAAATGGCCACTGATTAACTATGTGACATTTGGCACGTCACTTAATCTAATTTAGACTATAACTAGGAGATTGTTAAGGTCACTCTTTCTTGCTTTCAAATGCAATGATTTTCATTCATTTCTTTATTCAGAGGATCTTAACTAAAGTATACATTACACAATATTATATACTATTGTTCCAGATACCTCCCCAAATATTAGCGATAATAAGAAAACTTTTAAAAATGATCCCAATTTCATGACTGTAAAACTCTCAGGCTTTTATATTTTAAAGTCATAGATGTTGCTTTCTACTTTTATTATGACTGAGAACTAATTCTATACACTAGAAAAATACTGCAAAATGAGCTAATAATGAAAAACTTTGTTAAGATTGGATACAAGTTTTTCTAAGTCATCGTTGTAATTTATTATCATCACAACTACAATTATTAGTGTCTATGGACAGAGATGTTGCATAATGTAAAAACTTATTCTTCATTTGGACAGTTTACATTCTGAATTGAAATACCTTATGAACAGCCAGGAGTTTGGCTCAGTGGCTTAAGCACCTGCCTGGCAGGCATGAGTTTGTGAGCTCCATCCCCGATGCTGCCAAAAAACAAAAACAAAAAACAAAACAAAAAAAAACACCTTATGGAGTTATCTCGATACTGAATTCTAATTTATCTGAAATTCACTCAATATATTGTCATCTTCAGTGATGGAGAGAGATGATTAATCCCACAACATTTCCCCTAAACTCTAAATTTAGTCAAAGCATTAAACACCTCCCCCTCAAAAAAAAAAAAAAAACTCCACTAAACTGGGTGTGGTGGTACACACCTATAATCCCAGAACTCTGGGAAGCCAAAACAGAAATATCATCAAGTTTGAGCACAGCCTGTGCAACTTATTGAGAACCTTTCTCAAAAAAAAAAAAAGAAAATACGATTGAGAGTAGTATATAGTTATTGTGGAGGCTGTGGGTTCAACCCTCAGTTCCAGAAAAGAAAAATAAAGCTCCATCACTGCCTAAATTGTTGTTGAATTTGTCTTACAATTTGCAAGCTTATGAAATGACCTATTTCTTAAAAGATGCCACACTCTCAGTACCCAGGGGAATTCAAGCAAAGAGTGCACTAAGTGAATTAATAGCCAAAAGCACAGCCTTGTGCCAAGCTAGTAAGTCAGAGAAAATCATTTCAACCTTCATCCAGAAATTAAATGGTTATTGATTGATATGGAAGATACAGTAACCTTTCAGATTAAATTAACCAATGTTGCTGAACACAATTAAAATGTTTCTAATGTAACAGTGTTTTCAGAGTGCATTTTTGACTAAGTTCCATCTCTGAGGTTAATTATCATGTCTAGGGTCCAGGAATAATAGATTAAGTGGAAAGTTGGCTCCAAAAGTTAAAGAATGGGAAGAAAGCAAGCAGAATCCAACAGTGATTTATACCTCACTGATGAATTTGAGGGAGGAAAGCCAAATAACCACACCATTCTTCTATGATAAAGGTTTTAGGCTAATGTACTCAGATAAAATTAAAAGGATGTCTACTCCTTTCTGTAGGCAGGAGCAACTCCTCATCTTTCTCATAATTAGGAACCACCTTACTCTTGCTAGGTAGGCTAAAGGTGGAATATCTTAGAGAATGTTCTGGAGACTTACTAGGTAGGAAGAACAGTCTCTGTTTCAAAGGAGATTACAGCTCTTTATGAAAAGCAATGTGGTCATTAACTCCTTTAGGAAGGAGGGCAACATGGAATGATACTCTCTAAATGCAAAATCTGCCTCAAAGTTACAAGAGTAATGTGATATTCTAGATAGACTAAAAAGAACTCATTCAGTGCTTCTCTTGCCTGTATTTTTCAAATTTTAATTATTTTCAAATTTTTTATTAGTACATATTTGCAGTACATAATGATTATATCCCTCACGAGCATTTAGTACATGTATATAAAAATCTCAATATTTTTTTTCAAATCCTTCCGTGTCCCTCCCTTCCTCCATCTCTTGGTCCCCTTCCCTTTTGCAAAACATCTTTCTCCTTATCTCCTACTATTTACCTTTTAATGTGCTCTTAATTTACACCTTGAATGTTTTACTAAATGGCTGGGTTTTGATGAGATATTCAACCCTGTCTCATTTGTCTCATTTGTAAAGTTCAAGTGCTGGGCTAAATGCTTTCTAAAGTGGTTCTAGTTCTGTAAATATGAAAAGGTATATATTTAAAAATTAGAAAAATGAAATTTTGGTACACACAACATATTTCTTTAAACTCCATTTTGAGGGCTCTTTTTATGACTCTGTGTCATTAGAACCAGGTTGGGTAGAACAGCCACAGTATTTGGACACTTGTTTTCAAGAAAGTCAAGTTTCCAAAAGCAAACCTCAAGTAGTTCCCTGTGAAAATAGCAAAGAACATTACTAAAAGATAAAACAAAAAAGACAAAAAGCCCTAATGACAAATTCAAGGGAGAGATACTCTGGTAACTTTTACTAGTTAATTGATGCATAAAAGGTTGTGAAGATTAATGTACATCAAAATCAAAACTAAATTGAATTTTTGACATTTTTGCAAATAACAACCCCAAAGAATACATAGGTGCCTTTTGATTTGTCACAGCTGGAAGACTCTGAATCATGAAGCACTCTAGGAGAGGCCATTAAATAGCGTTAGATGGTTTGTCAGTGTGGAGGAAAAGTAATTGAAGAACCAAACTGTGCATATCAGCGTTGCATTCTAAAATATTTACCAAACAGAAATGAAGTGTGTCTCTTTCTTTCAATACCAAAGCACAAAGTGTTGATTACGTAGGCAACAGAAAAGTTTAATAATTTAATTCTTTAAAATGTTTTACAGATTCAAACTAAATGAGTCAGATTTAAACATCTCTTACCAACATCTAAAAGAAATGCTTATCATATAAGTTTTTTCTTCCTAATGAGCAGGAAAGATTTTAAAATCAATAACTGTTTTAGGAAAATATATTTGAGATTGGCAATGTGGTACAGAATGAGTATAGAAGATAAACTGTCACTCTCAGTATTGGTTCAGTAAAACTATGAATATGAAAATAATCCCAGATCATCCCATTCTAATACTTAATCTCAGTCATGGGAGAAGTTGCTGATATTTTTAATATATGACAATGAAATAAGCAAATAGGATATTATTAAGCCATTGAGGTTCTCAGTTTTATTCTTTAAAAAATACCACTACTATTAACATTAGTACACACGCAAATGTAGCATCTTTTGTAGTAGATATAATACAAAGATCATAGTGAGCAGCAAAAGGTCATTATTGGAATCCAAACATATCTTTGTTGGGGCCACAGAGAGGAGACCTCATGGAACCCAGTCACTTGGTTCCTCTGTCCTGACGTCCTCTGAGAGATCTATTTCATACATGGGAAGAAATTCTGCTATCCAAAAAACGAGCTTCATTTGGTTTTAATCAGTACAATCTATATTTTTCTGCTTTTCTCTTTGGATAAAATAATATCCTTTAAAAATTACTCTCTTTTTTTTTACTGCTGTCTTAGTAGACATGACTGATAAAGGTAATACAGAAAGAATTATGTATTGGTGATTTCAGAAAGCTCTTGTGATGATCTCCATCAAACTTATATCTAATACTTACCACTATAGCTGGCAAAGTAAAATTGTTCATAGTACACATGTATCCAAGTCAAAAAACAACTCTGGTAATGAGAAACTGATTTCTATGTGGAATGGAAGAAACTATTTTTATTCTTGGAAGGACAGCAACACTTCATTTTAATCAGTTGCAAAGGATCTAAAACTCTGAAATTTTAAATGAGGTTAATAAATCAAGAACAGTTAAAATGAAAACACTTTTCATAATCAGCTTGCAAATAAATACTGCTGCATATTTTATTAAGATTAGTCCCAAGCTTGAGGCAAGTCAGAACAAATGTTTCATACATATATACACTTCAAAGTTTTAGGTGAAATAGATCATGAGAAAAATATTAATAAATAATACCACTACTTAGTAAAAATTATAATAGCAACATGCAATCAAATAATATCTAACAGGAAGTTCCTTCTCCATAACTACATTTTGAGAATCACCTTGGGAGTTTAAAAAGTCTAGTCATACCTCATTCCTATCACTCACTCATACCCCTCTTCTTGACAATTAACACTGGTTGAGTTGCAGTTTTTCCAAGTATTGCTTACCTTCTCTCCTAAAGTTGATAACTGGAAAAATATACAATCAGAAACAAACTTTTCTAAAGATCTCAAAAAAGAGTCCAAGTTCTGCTTTTGGCACACAGAGAACTAAGCCAAAAGAGAAAATAATTAACATTTATACAAATTAGTTGTCAGAAGTTTAGAGAAAACCTTGAGTTTAAGACATCATACTCCAGTAGCACAAATCATAATAGCAAAATCCTAGAAATAGCCTGTATGCCCATCACCAGATGATTGGGTAAAGAAAATATGGTATCTAAACACAATGGATTACTACTCAGCTATAAAGAAGAACAAATTTGAGACATCAGTAGGAAAATAGATGCACCTGAAAAATATAATGTTGAGTGAAATAAATCAGACACACAACTATGAATATCATATAGTATCTTTCATCTGTATAAGGCAAAGTAGAAATTAAGGGAAAAATAAAGGAAAAATAGAACAAGAAAAAGGGATGGATCTCTTGCAGATGGTATATAAGGCAGTGCTTACTAGGGAAATATATTTAATGAAAGATATACAAATATGTAAGAATTTACAAAATTGGCTTACAATAATCACCTGCAGGGTCAGGTATGGAAAAGTGCAAAATGGGTGTCTTCATGCTGGAGAAGTGAAGGATCCAGTTGAAGGCTGGAGCTCACTGTAGAGTTCCATGTGAGTCCACATCAGGAGGCAAAGGGCTCAAACTGGATGGCTGGAGAATCTATGCTGGAAGCCAGGAGATGATATCAAAGGTGAAGGTGAACGCTGGAGCTCCTCCTTCTTCACGGCTCTCTTAGGGCATTCGGGTCAAAGCCTATTGGCTGGTGCCACTCACACTAGGGTGGGGCTTCTATTCTCAGTAAATTCCTCAGCCCCACCCAGAGCTATGCTGATCCAATTTAATTGGGTATGCCTTACTCAAAATGACACAGTTAACTATCACAGATGGGCAAGAGTCCAGGAGTCCAAGGGGGAGGGGTGAGCAGGAAGGGATGAGGAAATAGATAGAGTGAAGGTATTCCATGTACAAGGTCTTAGTAATGTCAATGAGTGTGTACATTATATGCCATGAATATGAACTAAGAGTTATAATATAAACAAGAGCATAAAAGTGGAAAGAGGAACTAGAGGAGAAGCGAGGGAGGGGGAGAGAAGAGGATTAAAAAAGAAACAAGGTGCATTATGTACACGTACTAACTCCCTAAAATGATTGCAGAATTTATGTACTGCAAACTTGTATTAATAAAAAATACTTATTCTCAACAAAACCTTGGTTGTTTTAAATGCAAGTCAAGAGATCAATGCAAGGCAGTAACTGTAATCACTCAAAGAAAGATTTTATAAAGTGAAAATAAATGAGAACTAAAGTTTATAATCATAGTGTTTAAACGTTGGGAAACAATAAAACCTTTTAAGAAGACCATGAACAAATAGAAAGAGATACAAGTCTAGAAAAAGTTGCAAGGGGATAAGGAAATAATTAAATTTATGAAGCACCACAGATATCGCAGTAAGATTAATGTGGATCACATTCATTAGCTCTTTCACATTAGGATAATATTGATGACTCTGGCAAATGCTGTTTCAATGGAAAGTCATAGTAGTGTATTAGGAACTGAGACATGAGTTGTTAGACAACCTTGATGTACTATCCGCAGGCAGAGAGACCTGGATTTTAATCCATCTCAGACATTTTCAATGGACATAAGAAAATGACCTAACCTAAAAGAACCACAGGTTTTTGACTTTACATGTGGAGATATTAACATTATATCATAGAATTTTATGAAAATAAATGAGAAACTGCATACAATCACTAAGGTAGCACCAGACACATAATAAACACTCAATAAATGTCATCTATTATTTTGAGAAAAAGGGAGATATAAGTTCAGTAGAGTAGTTTTTGTGTCCTTTGTGACATTTTCTAGTTTTTGAATTTATGTGGCTAGGTCTGTATGCATAAATAGGTAATTTAGATAGAAGTAGATTGAACACATTTGTAGGCTAAGGAAAATACACCAATAAATAAAGAAAAGGAAGCACCCAAATTCTGTTTAGGAAAGAAAAATTTTCCATTTGGAAAATATTCTTTCACAAGCATCCTAGGGCAAATAAATACTTCTGGACAGGGATTTTTGCCTGATGCCAAAATGTCAGAAAAAGGAGGAAGATGCTCTAAGTGGGATGAGAGAAGCAAAGTATGCTATTAATGCTGAACACAAAACTGAGTCAAAGACTTATGCATGAGTAGTCAATTAAAATGTAGTCCCAGGGAGCAATAGCAAAGGAGCACAGCAATTGAAACCTGGAAACCTGGAAGCTGGAAAAATTAAGACATCACTGTGCCTCAAAGACATTTCCACCTGAGGATTGAAAAAAAGAAGGAAGGAAACATCTATTGATTATGTTTTGATGTCCACCTCCTATTGGTAGAAGACTGTCCAGAGGACAGTCACGCACTTTCCAGCTGTGCTTGCCCAAGTCCTGAATAATCCCTCTCCAGTATCCTGCAGGGCTGAGTCAAAGATTTGAAAAATTTTGGCTCATGCTGGAAACAAGTTGCTATCAATTCCAGGAAAGTTGAAGTGTACATAGAATTAATTTGCCATGGCTATGACTGGAATCAGAGATAAGTTCAAGAATAAATTAGTTAGAGAACAAAAGTCACTGGATAGAATGTAGACCTTACTTTACTCTTACTTTTCTTTAAATCCAATCTTTAACTGCATTTTCTAGTTTTGACCTTCAAAGGACTTATGAGGGAAGGATTTGTCCAATAAGATGCAATTCCATTCTTTTCTTAATACTGTTGATCATAAGACCTAATTGATAGACATCATGTCCTGTCTTTAGTATTTTAAATTTGTCTCATGCTAAGTCATTAACTCAGTTAATCTGGCCATCTGCCCACAGGTTGAAGTAGACCATCAACACTGAAGGGTATAAGTTTTCATAAATTTTGTCATTACTGAGTGGTAGTTATTCAAACTCATCCATTCTCCCTTATTACTGAGTATAAAAGTAATAAGAAATGCTACAGTTAATGCCTTGAGTTTCTTCCTGTCTCCACTATATAGCAACATTTCTAAGCCCTCATGGCCATCAGGCGCTCCTTTTTTGCTGCCTGGCCCAATGACATGAGGATCCTCAAGTGGTCTAGCAATAGTCACAGGTTCAAATTCAGTAGGAACACCATGTACCACAGAAAAAATGAGTTATGATGTAAGAATTCAAGGGAAGCCTACTAGTCATGCACATATTCAAAGTCCACACAGAGATGAAAGTTAACACATTTTGGTATAATTATCAACCAAAGGAAACCAAGGGGTAAATATTACTCCTTGTCAGTCTGTCCCATGGCAGAAGGAGTCATAGGAGAATGAGTACTTTCAAGTCTATGTAACTTAAGTGTGAAAGTAAAAAACCTACAAATGAGTCAACAGAAATGTAAGAGAGATCAATCCTTTTTCCAATGCTTCTTTCTCAACCCAGGTATTCTAGGTTTTAAGAAAATAGCACATTAATTTATCAATCTAACACGTTAGGAGTTTTTCTTCCAAGATAACATCCAGCAAATATTAAATAAGGAATTTTCATTGTATTTGGCCTTCTACTTCTGCAAAATGCAGATATTTTTGCTAGGACCAGAGAATTCCACGGTTATATGCCCAATGTTCTAAAATAGAGCTCTTCTCTGGGGACAGTATTGTGGCAAATAATTAGAAGATGCTTTGTGTGAGCTCTTAGATAATTTTGAGGGCAAACTATCTTTGGGCAGAAAAAGAAAAAGCAAATCTACAGTAGATAACAATTTTTAAACTCTTCCTGCTCCCCTTCTGCAGAAAGATTTTGCTGAAGTACACAAGGCATTTAAATAACTGTCTAGCCTTTTTTAGATGACACTATATACAGAAAGCATTGTCAGTCTCTTGTATGGACAGGTTGGGAATTCAGAGGTGCAATCAGTAGCAAGGCCAGCTATGGGAAAGATGGAGTTTGTGTTTCTGAAAATATGCATAGCCTATATTTTACCATCTGGCATCTCTTCTCATCATCCACTGTGCAATGAAATGGCTAGAGAAGAGGCTGACTGAGAGCCCCAGGAGAGAGCATGATGATTCCTTCAGGTTGGACTTACTTTTCTTTGAAACTCTTGGACCTGGTTTTGAGTAAAATCTGCTGTACTGTAACAAGAATGAGGGTCTCAAAGATATTATCCGACCCACTATTGATTTCTTTGCTTGAGACTATGTAAACAGCAGACACTCAACTTTACAAACCTTAAAATTCTGACTGCTGACATTGACTAAGAGACACTGAATAACCCAGCAGTTCTGAATTCACATCGCCTTATCCTATTTTGCTGCAGATGAGAGACTAAGTCATATGATGCTACAACACAGCCAGGCTTCATCATCATTCTGTGGCAAACTGTAGTTAGGTTCCTGTTTTCATCCATTCTGGAATTCTGCCCTGTGTGTCTACTAAATAGGTACTAACTGCTCCTAGTGTTGGTTCTCCAAAAAGCAAAGCCCCAAGACTTCTGCAAAGGTAGTTTCTTTGGAAGTAATCACAGAGAGCAGCAGTGAGGAATCAGCAATAGTAAAATAGGTAAGGAGATAAGGAGGTGTGTGATCAAGCTAGTCATTTTTACAACAATAGCACTTCAATCACTTCAGAGACTTCCAAGGAACATATGAAATGCCTCTTGGAATTTTCCACTTGAAACTGACAGAGTACCATCAGTCAGTTCTCTATTGGCTGAGAGTAATGTCAGAAAATGTTAATGTTCCTTAACTCTTGGGTTGTGGAGGTGTGCAGGGTTCCTCTGGCATCCCATGTAGCAGCATAAGAATATCCTATACCTGGTACATCTCTCTGTGGTCATGGTTGGAGTCAAGTAAATTAGAAGGATGGAGGTAGTGCACAAAGGGGGGGATAAAGAAAATGGAGAGGAGAAGAGATCAAAATGAAGAATCTAGAAAGAGTATAATTAGATGCAGTAAAATTCCATAATGGCAGAGTAGACAAAGGACATATTTATAAACAATCTTGCTACATTTGAAGTTTTATGCATTAGTGCAACATAAGTTGCTTTCCATGTTTTCAAAATCTCCAATAACCATGTGACCCAGTGAAATCTGCATATTAAGGGAGAGTGAAAAGAACCTGAAAAAAATTTCTACAATATATATTTGAGACACACTGAGAGAAGGCAGAAGGCCTAATGGAAGCAAAAATCAAGAAAGTGCTATCATGTTTCTTTCTAAAAGTGTGGAGATATATCGGTAGAAAGTTTTTGAACTTCTAGTAAGTCATGGGATTTTTTTTATTGAAATATAACATCTTTACTAGAAAATGCAAAAATCACAGATATTTTCAATAAGTAAACAACCTCATATAACAGCATCCATTGCAAGAACTTGCCCAGTGTCCCAGAAGATGGCCCTGGTGCTCTCCACAACCCCATAAGAGTTGTTATTTTCTTCATTATTAATATCATTAGTTGTTTTGGCCTCTTTCTCAACTTTATTCTAATGAAAACACAAAGACTATACTCTGCAAAGTTTGGTTTCTCTCAACACTGAGCTTCTCTGAGTGCTGGGATTTTGGTAGTGAAGTTTACAACATGATTTCTAGAGAAGCTATTTTTTCTGATAATTAAGTTAAAGAGACTTGACAGTTACTGCTTTGTCTCCTACTTGGCTGTGAGGACCCAGATCTGTCATATTAATCTTCGTCTCCCCTGTACCTCATGAACTGTCTAAGATCATGACAAAGTGAATGATACCTCCTTTTATCCACCACGGGACTGACTAGCACAGAGCCCGCCCCTTACTGTCACACAATAAATATGAGTTGACTCTTTGATTATGAAATTGTTCTAATTTCACTTCTCTTAACATTGCTATTGACATCTCAATGCATTCACACTAGTCTTAAGTCTATAATTTATATGGCCTTTTATTTCTTTACGTATTTATTTCATTTTTAATGAGAGAAAAGACAGTGAATCTTTGTAGCCAAGAATTCCAGAATAGAGTTAAATAATGAAAGAGACCCTGCAAAGAGTTGACTGGAAAGGAAAATGCACACACTTTTCATTTGGCTGTGAAGAAGAGTAAATTCCCCCAAACCTGTATTTCTTGTAGCTGAAGAGTTATATCCCATTAATGGTACCTGCTTTTTAGTTGTCAACTTGTATTGTAGACTTTGCTTACCTATAACTGTAAACCACAACACATTTTAGATTTGGTGATCTTGGTACCATGTTTTCTCCAAGATAAATACAAATTTTACGAATTTAAGTAGAGAGCACAATAACTGACTAAGAGTCTACAGCAAATTTTTAGGATTGTTCTTTTCATCTTTCATCTTGTCTTAGTACAATTTATACATGCTTAGATATAAAGGAGAAATTTGCCATAAATTGTCAGTTTTAATCTTTCAGTAACAGATAATATAGTCTAGGATTATTTTTTCATGAAGTTCCCTTCTCTTTGTGTTATAAATAAGGTTAAATAAGTATTGGTTAAAATGAATATAGTTATAACTGCTATAGCAATAGTATAGTTGAATGCCAATAAAAACATAGTAATAATATAACTAGCAGTGGCTATGTGCCAAGTATTAGTCTATATACTTTATATATTAAAACTATATATTACCTTAGGTATTAATATATTTGATATTTGCACAGCCCTGTGAAAAAGAGATTTTATTATTTCTATTACATAATGAAGAACAATAAGTCCCTTAAAAATTGAGAAACAAGATCACATACTAGAGGGAGAGGCAGAATATAAAACTAAGATCTAGAATCTGTGCTTTAACCACTGCATTACACCAGGGCCAATTAGCATAAAAAGAGAAACCCTTGGCATTTGTACTGAGTTTTGAAAGGACTTCACTTGTATGCATGGTCGTCTCATAGCCAAGTAACTCTACCCTGAGAAATTTGTTGAAACCTGAAAGGAGAGGTGTAGGTGGTTTGGAAGAGCAGAGACAGAGGAACAGGTAAGAGGTAGCAGGGTCTGACTTGGAAGGCAGGGAAACAAGTGAATATGCGGGGGGGCAGGCAGGAATTTTAGTTAGTGTAACTCTGGGAACTTGCCATAGTGGTAAGAAAATTTTGAACATACTACCTAGAAGTAGAATTGGGAAGAAAATCTAATGATTACTGGTAATATATTCTAAAGTATTATTTTTAAGACAACAGACAAGAGATAAAGATAGTGATGAAGTTTTTGCTGAACTATCACATAGTTGGAACGAATATTAAAATATTAAAAATTAATCCAAATATTAATTTTTTTCAAAAAGGAGATTAAAGCAATGTAATATTCTTAAGCAATTAGAGTGAGGATTGAAAAGAATTAATAAAACCAAGTGACCAATTCTAGGATGAGCAAATAATGAACAAAATATCAATCATGAAAAGAACAGAAATCTAATTATGGAAAGGAAATATAGGCACTAATGAAGGGGTTAATATGTCCCAACTATAATTCTTTCCCTCTGTCTCTTTGAACCCTATTTCTTTCTACTTTAAAAAGGAAACAAATGATAAATCAAATCCCTTGGGCAATACAACAATTTGGAGTTGGCATATCTAAATGCCTTTTTCTAGAACCCATCAGAGTTTTGTATGCAATTATAGTATTAATATTTTATTATTAAAAAGATACGTTATTAATTTAATAAAGTAGATATAATAAAGAAATCCCTAGTCTCCAAATTCCATGTGGAATGAATATATTAACACTTTTAGGTAGTAAACATAATTGGACAAAAGGCTCCATGTCCCAAGACACATGTAGAATCACTTTGGGAACATTAGTGAGCATGTGATGTATTCAAGATAAGAATTCTGTCTTGCAATTTTGTGATGGATCCAGGACATGAACACAACATATTTTAAGGGGACTTTAACCTTTAGAGTTTGAACAAAATGCCTAAAATCTATAAATATCTCAAAAATCTATAACTTTCAAATAATGTTCTGGAGCAAGTTTGTGACATACTGAGTTTCTTAGATAACCGTATAATGAGTTGCATGTCAAAAGCAAATATAAGTTCATATACACTTAGCAAAAGTTGATCTCATATTTGAAGGAAATAATTTAAGTATAGTTGAATGAATCAAAGATTCATTAATCATTATTAAAGAAAAACATTTCAAATTCAATTTAATTTAATTTCTTTTGGACATTCTCTATATGACATTTGGAGGTCACAAAGATAAAATGCCATGATCATGGAGAAATTTATGTATTTGTTGGACAAAACAATATGTAGAGATGTACACAGGTCAAATAACATAACATTGTTTTACACTCTGTCTGTTATTAGAATGCATTTTGGTAGAAGTGAGAGAGAATTCCATTTAGTCAGAGTTTTTATGAAAACTAAAGTATTATCCAAAATGCATAATGCTACTGAGTAGTAAGAGCAGAATAACTTGAAAGAGAATAGGACTGTGTGAACTTGAACTGAAAAGTCCCTAGCAAGTGTAAAATGTCTCAGTCATTCTAAATAAAGAGCTCCTGAGTCCTAACATGCAGGCACAAATGGAAAGATTGAGCAATTCATTCACTCAACAAGTACTTCCTATACACATACTACATAGTAGGCATTATGTAGACCAAGACCCCTGACTTCTTGGAACTTGAGAAATGGAGTCACAGTCAGTAGATATAAGTACATACGTAAATGATACCATGATTTAGAAGACAAAAAAAGCAGCTGGGCATGGTGGTGCATGCCTGTAATTCCAGCACATGGGAGGCTGAGGTAGGAGGATCCCTTGTAAATTTCAGACCAGCCTGGACTGCTTAAGGCCAGCCTGAACTACATAGTGAGACCCTGTCTCAAAAAGACAAAGGAAAAAAAAAGAAGAGGAAAAATATTAGAGTGGCATAAGAGGACTGAGGATAATGAAGAGAGAGTGGGTTGTAAGTTTTAAAAGGGTAAGCTGAATGCAATTTATTATACAATGATGTATGAGCAAAGTTGCTGAATGTAGAGATTGAATGTTCCAGATCAATCAAACAACCCTTGGGTAGGAGAAGCATACTATCTTGTAGTGAAAATTTCAAGAAAACCAGTGACTTTGGAACAGAGCGAGACAGAGGAGTCCAGTGGGAGACAGAGTCTCAGAGGTAAAAGATCATGGAAGGCCCTATAAAAAATGGCAAGAACTTTAACATATATATTTGGGAACATTGAAATTAGAACAGAGGAGTACGTAATAGTAACCCACATCTCAGAAGGGCTGTTCTGACTCTTGTTTCAAGGGTAGATGTGTGGATTAGGATGGGACATCATAGATGTGCACAATTCATGACAAAAGAAAGGTTTGTAGTAGCCAATGCCCATAGAAGAGGAAAGAAGTAGTAAACATCACCTACCAAAGTGTAGGTGTGATGGAACCACCAGGAATATCAGGGTGTCTGAGAACTAGTATTATTATAAGCAGCTAAATTTGATAAAAATTAATGTGGTCAGAAAGGGACTGGGCTCTCAAAGAAGTCAGTGCACAAAATGAGAACACATCAAAACTGTGGCTAGAAGTGCATTTGAAAAAGGCAAGTCCTTGAGATTAAAGTCACAATGGCCAGATATACATATTTATCTAATAAATAAATGGAAGTTTGAGATTATACTGTAATTGATAACACCCTTTTGAAATTTCCCATAGAAATAAACCACTATCTCAGGAGAGATGGGCCATTCACTCCCACCCACTAAGACTAAAACTAAGATTAACACTGAAGACAAGCCTAAGACTATATTTCATAAACCAAAGTTTTTGTCCTTGCTAAGTCCTCTACTTCCCTACTGGATCGATAGAAGTTAAGTGGCTATAGTTGTAATCTTATTGGTTGATTATAGTTTGACCCACATTGTACCCTTGTGATTTTGTACTATGAAACATTCTGGAAGCGATAACCTCAGTAGCAACCCCACTCAGGACTCCTCCTGTCTCTCAGGTGCTACTCCTAATTCCCAATCCCCAGCTCCCAACTCTGTGTGCCTCACTCCTTTGAGCATGTGTGTTCCCCTCTTGAGTGCATCCTCTCTCTCTCTCTCTCTCTCTCTCTCTCTCTCTCTCTCCTCTGTCTCTGTCTGTCTGTCTTTGTCTGTATCTGTGTCTCTGTCTTTCTCTCAATAAATTTTAACCTCCATTGTTCCTTAGAATTCATTCTTCACTTTTAGGAAACATGAGTTTGACACATTAGGTTGAGAGTTACATCTTTTCCATATCAGTATAGTCTCTAAACTTGATGAATTTATTAGAATTTGAAGGAGACAGATACAAGTAGTCTACTACTTGAGAGAAATCATAGAACCCGCTCAAGATCAACTTGAAGACAGGGAGTCAGGACAATGCCCACACTGACCTCATTTTTCTCTCTGCTTTCCTTTCTCTTACTAGTTTTCCCTTGATTTTCACTGAAGGCATACTCAGTGATTGTCACTGAAACCAGAAGGTGTAGTAACCTATTGACATAATCCTTATAGGTTATCTCAAAGAGCCAAACTCAGGAATAGAGAAGTGTAAAGAGTTATGTCTATAACAGCAAATGGAAGATAAAGTGCACCCACATCTTGGAAATTATGTTTCAAGGAAATGGAGGGATATATTTTTCCAGTTTCTTAGGTAGCATAAATAATGCAAAGACAGAATATTTGCCACAGTATTTAGTAGTGTAAAGTATATTAAAAATCTTAAAATAAAAATTCCATTAGATTACTGAGGACAAAAAGCTAGAAGAAGTTTAACAGTGAATGGAAAATATAGGGCAGAGAGAATTTAGACAACTCTATAAAGCACAAAAGGATTTGAATTCTCATATTTTAATGTTAGCTTCCAAAGTAGCAGAATTATCATATAACACATATTGCTTCTGGGTACTGATGTACCTGAGATATATGAGATAGTGATATCATTCTTGGCTTATTTATGTTAATATCTAGCCAAATCCAGTATGCTGCCAAAAGTGTAATTTGAGCATGTCTCCAAAAGATAGAAACAAAAGCTAGGAGCTATGGCCACACTTTTGCATCTTTATCCTTTTTGATATATTATACCCTATTCTTTGAGAGTAAATCAAAGTAAATGAACTTGAACTGTGTATATTTTCTTATTCTTGAATGTAAATTCATGTTACATGTTCTGATTAATCTTAAATGACTATTATCAGGCTATTGTGATAAAATAGGTACAGATGATATGAACTTTGTTAGGTTAGTGGAAGCAAAAATGTAAAAGATAAGAGTTTAAAGATAAGATGTCAGACATAATTTAGCAAAATAATTGGATATAAGGAGTAAAAAGATAAAGAGGAACCAGAATTTTTCATAGATTTTGTGCAGTAAAGCACAAAGAAAATTTATGACTTCATAGACAAAGCTTCAAGTTTTTAGAAAGAAAACATTAGAAAGTAAAATGAAATCAGAAAGCATTTGGTTTTAAATGGTAAAACTTGTGCTTGTTCAGTGCTATTTGGGAAGACATGAGGTAGACACACACATGACAGGACCTGATAAAAGAGCTTAAACATGATGCTAAGAATGAGGAAAAGAACTTGAACCTAGGCACTTAGTGATCCCCTGGTTGGAAGGTTGGGAAGATAAGGGGAGAGAAGTAATACACAGGGGCTGCATACCACATGGTGATTCTTGTGCCCCTGAACTTTAAAACATAAATAATTGGTTTTATGCTAAGCTTTATTGTTTTTCAACCAGTTGGTAAATTTTGCTTCCTGATTTTGGTCAGCTATCTTATTTATTTTCACTTCAAAATTTGATTTCCCTGGAAGTGTAGCAAGTTTGATTTCTACGCTTCATGTAGGACAGGTTTAAAGATTTTGAAAAGACCAGGGGTAACAATACACCCCTCTGAGATGTGTTATAGACTGAGAGTAGAAAATAGTAGATAGAGGAAGTGAAGGATAAAGGTATAGAACACACGGATTCTGAAGAAACAGATTTTTAGAGAGGGACTTCTATCCTTGGTAGAGTAAAGAAATCAGCAAATCTTCTGCCAGAAAACTTAATTATGGACAAAATTATCATAACTATTTCAGATTATGGGAAATTGACCAGTGAGAGGAAAAACTCAGAAGCATTTATTTATGAAAAATTACTGAAATTTATAAAAATGGATTTCATAGAGTTCTTGATGATGATTCTTGCCATCTCCTAGCTCAGTCTAGTTAGTATCACCAGAAGAGGCTGCCCATGGAAACCAGGAGCTTTACTGTTGGAAAGGGAGGACTTTATACAAAATGGAGTTTGGAAAACCCACACCAAGTAATCTTTTCATAGTGTTGAATGCGTTCCCAGTCTGACTCACCCACTCACTGTCAAAGGTCAGAAAGTTCACAGATCTTTCAGATGTTTGAACACAACCTATAACTAATCATTAGATCACTTCAAAACCATGAAAAAAGCCCAAACAAACAAAAAAGAAAGAAACTGGGAAAAATCCTAGAAAACCAAACTTAAAAATGAGGGTTTAAAAGTGGCGTGATACACCAGGTATGATGGCACACATCTATTATGCCAACACTTGGGAGGGTGAGACAGGATGATTGCCTGAGTTTGAAACCAGCCTGGGCTACATAGCTCAAGGCCATCCTGAGCTACATAGAAAGACACTGTTTCAGAAAAAAAATGAAAATACTAAATAAATAAATGAATAAATAAATAAATATCTTGTGGAAACATTGGTGGTCACACACTATGGAGGAGACACATGCCAGAGATTAAATCAAGTCAAAATAGTAAAAACAAACTGGATTTCAGATTGTACTGTTATATAAAATGCCCTGTGTCTTTTAAACAAAAGATTAGGAGCTATGCAAAATGTAACAGTCAGGATCATCCATAAGAGAATAACCTGCAGGATGTGTAAATATAGAGCTTTATTTTAAGGAATTAGCTCATACAACATAAAAACGGTGAAGGCAAAATTTGATGAGGTAGACCATATGGAGAATTAGGAAAGAATTTTAGTTCATATCTTAAAGTAATATACAAGGTAAATCCCTTCTATCTCAGAGTGATTGGTCAGTCTACTAAGAGGCCCTCACACATTACAGTGGGTAATTTGCTTTATTCAAAGTCTACTGATTTAAATTTAATCCTATAAAAATACTTTTACAGAGACATTCAAACTTATGTCAATCAAATATTTAGGGACAAGCACCCAGCAGGCTGACATATAATATTAATCATCATATGGATTACTAACCAAAAAGTGACCTATAGTCATTAAATAAAAAGAAATCAATATAAATTCTCCAGAGTGGGTTGATAATGAAGTTAACTTGAGAACTTCACAGATGTTATTATGAATTATAAGTAGAGTATTAAGGAAAACAAAGGAATATTGAGAATAATTCATAAATTATAGGATTTGAATAAATAGAACGCATATAAAAACCAAATGAATATTCTAGAGTTCAGTAAAATGAAATTTCACTAATTAGATCAAAAGCAGAAAAAAATCAGTGAACTAGAAAATGGATAAGTAAAAGTGTTCTAATATGTAGTACAGAGATACAATGATTGTAGGATGTGAAAAAACTCACACAGACCAGTAACATTATCACTCACATGAACATATGAGTGAGGGAGTCCTAGGAGAGTAACAAGAAACAGAAGTCTAAAAGCATTTTTAAAAATTATAATTTTATAAATTGCAGTTTAAAATTGTATATTCTAGTAGTTCACCAAACACAAAATAATACAGCAAAGAGAGTCACACCAAGACACATCACAAAATTGTAAAAGTCAAATTAAAAGAAAATCTTGAATGCAACAGGGGAAAAATGACATGCACAGGAAACAACAGTACCATGAATTGTTCACTTTGCATTCAAAGCAATGAAGATATTAGGCAGTACAGTGACATAATCAGAAAGTTGAAAAACAAAGAACTGTAAATCAAGAATTTTAGCTGGGGGTATAGCTCAGTGGCATGGCACCTGTCTAGCAAGCATGAGGTCCTGAGTTTTATTTTGGGTTGAAAATAAAATTTTTTTTATAAAGCTAGCCTTCAGAAATGAATATGAAAAGGATATTTCCTAAATAAGGAAAAACAGGGAAGTTATGGTTAGTAGCATTAGAAAAGACTTGTTAATATAAAGACATAAGAAAATAGGAGCACAAGAAGTGAGAAATACACTAATAAATATAAAACATTAATGTATTTGCTTTAAAACTCCATTTTATTGGAAAAATATACATGGAAGATTAACATAAAATAACAGGAAAGATATAAAAGCATGAAGGATCTAAGTTAAAACTCCGTTTTACTGGAAAAATTATACATGGAAGACTAACATAAAATAACAGGGAAGATATAAAAGCATGAAGGATTTAAGTTACCATATCTAACTAGATTTAAGTAATTTTATCATGAGGTAGATTTTGATAAATTATGATGTACATTATAGTAGCTAAGGCACTTGTACAAAATAACTAAAAATAACTTTTACATAATTTACTCATTGTTGATCTTGAATTTATCAATTGATAGATATCGATTTTGAATTAATTGGTAATTGGTATAGCTTGACGTGGTGGTACATGCCTGTAATCGTAACTACTTGAGAGGCAGGAACTGGAAGATGGAAAGTTTAAACCTTACGTGGACCATTTATAGTGAGCCTCAATCTCCAAAAGAAAAAGGAAAAAAAAAGAAGGAAAGAAAGAAAGAAAGATCAATAAAGGAGAGAAAATAATATGTAGAAAAATATGTAAGACAAAAGCAATAAAAGTCAAGAGAAGAAGCACAGTGCCGTATAGCTTGATAGAAAATGAATAGGAAAATGTCAAATATAAATATATCAATGGCATTAAATGTAAATGGATTAAACACTCCAAATAAAAGACAGAAATTGTCAAAGTAGAAAAAAAGCAAGGTCCAATAATGCACTGTCTAAAAGAGATATGTTTTATGTACTAATACTCAAACAATATTGCAGTAAAAGGAAAAGTAAGTATGTAGTTTCTGTAAATAGTAACCATAAATATGATGACCATATTAACATTAGATAAAAAAGCAAAATCTTAAATACATAAAGCAAAGTAAAACAGAATTAAAAGAAACTGATGACTAAAGAATGATAGATGAATATTATGGCATCCATCTCAACAATTGCTAGAACAAACAGAAAATTCTTAAAGATGAACAATAATAACTTGACCTGCAGACATTTATGAAATACCTTACTCCAAAATAGCAAACTATACATTATTTTCAAGTTCACAGTAAAAGTTCAGCTCAAATGTACACTTGGTTGTGTTGGGAGTTACTCAGGGGATTAATAAAGAACACTTCTGTGTGTTTCTGGGTGGGTCATGGAGGAGCAACCTTGGGCCCTCACCCTTCCTCTGTAGTGGCCTTGCCCTGTGTGCTTCCTGTGTGATGGCCTTCCCTTGTGTGCTTCTTCCCAGCCATACTGAATTGAATAAGTCTGCTCCATCATGCCCTTCCCTCATGCTGTTTCTTCTATTGAACCAGTCAATCATGGACTGAATCATTTGAAACTGTGAATCGAATAAATCATTTCTGCCTTCAAATTGTAGATGCCATGTATCTGCCCCAGCCAACAGGAAAGCTTACTAATATAAAAATATTTATACCAGAGAAATGGGAAATCATAGCTATGTCTATACTTGACATTGTACTTGAAAAGTGTTTGGCACTGGTTTTCAGAAGGAGTTTGGAAAAGTTTGAAGGTGTAAATGAAGCCCTTAAATGCTATAAACAAAGCCTGATGAGGAATTTTGGTGAGATCATATAAGAATAAATTACTGGTAGAAATATGAAAAGTAAAAGCAAGATTGATGAAGTTTCAGTTGAGAATGAGAACTCCATTAGTATGTGGAAAAGAGACCCTGAGAGTTTCATTCTGAAAAAGAACTTTGCATTTTGCACATATCCTGAGGTTTTGGGGAAAGGTTGAACATAAAGTGGTAGATTATTTGATCTGAGAGAGGAAATTTCAAGGTAGCGCAATGTTCAGACTATGGCATTAATGCTAGTGGTTGCTTCTCTTCAAACTTATAGGGAGGCACTGGAGAAAAATAAGAGCAGAAAAATTTGAAAACCTTAAACTTTTATAAGAAAAAATATCACATGTAAAGTTGGGGTAAAAGCAGATGTGGTTACTGAAAAAAATTAGTGCCATTAACATACACCAAGTACTTTCAACCAGAACAAGAAGAAACATGTCTTGAATGCATGTCAGAAATCACCAAAATCCCGCCTGTTGTAGGCTCCAAAGCTAAGAAAGTATAAATGTTTCATGTGGCGAGATCCCCTTGGTCCCCTTCTTGGGAAGAACCACTTAGGGAATTGGTTTCTAAACATTTCAGCATGTTTAGCTACCCAGTAACTCAAAGACTTCTGTAACCATGATCCAGTGGGGCCTGGCTACTACTCAAGCTGATGGCAGACCTTAGCATCATTCACTCAGTGCTGGTTTCCTGGAATTCAGAACACAAGAGCTGTGGGCTCAGGGAGATTGCCACCAAGATTTCAAAGAAATGTGTGAAAGACCAAGCAGTATGCCCCTTAACAGAGAATGCATGAAACTGTGAGAGAAGCCAAGGCTTCAATTTAACCAAGGTTTCAATGAAGATCCCAGAAATTTGAAAATGCCAGGAAATTATTTTTATTTGGAGATTAAATATAGTTGAAGAAGATGAGTTTGGATGTGATAGTTAAGCTTAATTGACAACTTGATTGGCTTGGGAGCCACTTAGGGGATTAGTAACCTACAGTTCTGGATATGTCTGGGTGTATCAGGGAGGCTTACTATTGGAGTGTATATCTGGTCCCTCACCCTATCCTTTTTGGTACTTTTCTTCCGTGTTCTTCTTAGCTACCATGAAATGTGAAACTTTCCTTCACTATGCCCTTCCACCATGATATTTCTTATTTGGAGCCAGCTGATCATGGACTACGTTCTCTGAAATTATAATCCAAATAAACCATTTCTCCAATTAAATTGTGGAAACCAGGCATGGTGGTGCATGCCTATAATCCCAGCATTTGGGAGACTGAAGTAGGAGGATTACTGCAAATTCGAGATCAGCCAGTGTCACAAGGTGATCTCAAGACCATTCTGAACTGCATAGTGAGACCCTGTCTCAAAAAGAAAAAAAAAAAAGTGTGTATATCAGGTATTCAGTTCCAGAAAAAGCAAGTTAATGCACTCATAAAGGATATTTTCTACAAGTGATCATAAGCTATAATATAGATGTTTGTTATGACTTGTGCCTAGATATACCCCCAAAGCTTTATGCAATCATAGGTGAGACTTTTTCAGAGTTAACTGGATCTAGAGTGTGTGATGCTGGTGCAATGCTAAAATCAATGACCCTAGGATTCAGAGTGTGTTACCTGCCCTAAATAGCCTGGATAAAATATAAGGGCAGAATACATGGTTTTAATGTTATATAATGTTAACAGACTTAATACTAGTTCTTAAGGACTGTTAAACCTGTGTTACAACGTACAAGATGCAAAATGATAAAAAATAAGCATGTCTTTGTGTCTAAAAACCAATTTAAAGAAATGTGTCTGGTTGACAAGCTGACAAGGGGTGAATTATAATAGTTGATACATTGTGTCAATTTGAGAAGTTTAGAAGTTTAACTAAGTGACTCAGCAGGGGTCCAGGGTTCTCACTTTGAAAACATCCTAATCCTGTGCAAGAGGAAGGCATGAAGCTGGTGCCAGTACTACATTCATCCTAGGGAATGGGTAACCTGCTTATAATGTAAGGGAGGAAAAGAGACTTGCTCCTCCCCTTTTTGTTCTTGTTGCCTTTGCTGTCTTCTGCCACCATGAACAGTTGCCCTTCAACCATGTCACCCTGCCTTGGAGCCAGCCAATTATGGACTGAAATCTCCACAAATTGTGAGCTAAATAACCTTTCCTTCCTTAATTTTGGGAGTTGGGCATTTTTATCTCAGCAATGAGAGAAAAGTGACCAAGACAATATTGTCAAAGAAAAATTAGCAGTTTCTTGGTGTGAGTACATAGTATATCAGTTACATTCCTTAGAATGTACTCAAACTAAGTTACTTTAAGTGAATATTAGTAACTGAATTCTTCATAATAGCCAAATCTACAAACATTTTAATGTCCATCAGCTGATGACTGGACAAACACAATGGAATACTATTCAGTAATATAAAAAGGGGCAAATTATGTATACCACAAAATGAATCAACTTAAAAATATTATGCTAAGGAAAAGAAACAGACACTGAAGACCACATATTGTCTGATTCTGTCTATATGAAATTTCTATAAACTGAAAAGCTATGGAGAAAGAAAGGAGAGCAGTGGGTTGGGAGTGATAGGATTGTCAACAGATACAAAGTATCATTATGGTGTGATGAAAGTTTTCTATCATGAGATTGTAGTGATAGCTGGAGAGCTGTTTATATTTATTAAAAATTCTTAAATTGTGCACTCACAATGAGTGTATTTTGTAGTATACAAATTAGAGCTCAATAAAGCTATATTAAATGTAATTAATTTTTCAAAAAAGGTAGTATTTCAGTGTTCACATTTATGACCAATGCATTTGAAATACAACTTTAATTCACTCTAAAGTCATGACTAAGCAGACACTTCCTAGATTTAAAGATTATTTTCTTATTTTTACTCTGAGAGCTGGGAAACTATAGTAATAAAAATATGAAGAAAGCTACATAATAAATACAATGACAAATTAGACTTCGCAACACATTGTCATCTTACTTAATATTCTACTAAATTATAGTGTGCATAATGTCATATATCATTGATATTAAAAGTGAATCTTTTTAAAATAATAAATGTAATTGGTTGATTCTAATAGATGGAGTGTTATTAATTTCTTAGAAAATACTCATCTCTCAGAAACACTTAGCAATAACTCCAAATAAAATATGCAACTATTCCTTCAACAATATCACCAGAATGTCAATGTTTTACAAACTTAATTGAGGGAAAAAATAAATAATATCAAATTTACCTTCTTTAATCCTTTGTAAGCATACACATACTTCAGTGGCACTAAGCACACTCACATTTCTGTGCTATGTGAATCATCAGCCATCCTCAGAGCTCATTTCATGTTGCAAAATTGAAATTCTGCATCTATGAAGCAACAACTTCATTCCCCTTTTCCCCTGGCTCCCAGCAACATTTTTTTTTTTTAAAAAAAAAAAACTACTCCATGTTTTGTGAATTTGGCTACTCAGTATACCTCACATAAATGGAATCATATATTTGTCTTTTTGTGGGTTGTTTATTTTACTTAGTGTAACGTCCTCAAGTCTTAGACATTTGACAGCATGTTTGGGGACTATTTTGCTTTGTAAGTTTGAGTAATTAACATTCACTGTGTGTGTACTCCACATTTCGTGTATCCATTCACTTGTCAATGAGTTGCATTTGAAACTTGGGTCTTAATGGCTGTTAATACTACTAATACTATGGACAGTCTTTCAGTACCTACTTTCAATTCTTTTGAATATATCCTTAGAAGTGGGATTGCTGTATGACATGGAAATTCTACTTTGAATTTTTTCTTTTCTTTTTTTGGTACCAGTAATCAAACTCAGAACTTTACACTTGGCCAGGAAGGTACTCTATTTTGAAATTTTAAAGACATATCCTACTATTTTTCACAGCAGCTATAACATTTTGTATACACATAAACAGTACTCAAGGGATTTGACTCTCCACATCTTCATCAATGTTTGTTTCCTTCTGGTTTCTTATGGTATGCATCCCAATGAGTGTCAAGTGGTGTAATTCACCTTTGAACATGACAGTGCCAGTTTCTATTTCAATATTAATAAATCTTACATTGCAATTAAATATTGCTTAATTTATGTACTATTTATCAAGCTTTATATGTCCTTAGTTTAAAAGGATATAACTTAAAGAATCAATTAGGCACATTTCAAGTGGTGTGCCAAGCCCACATTCCCTTCCAGTATCCCACTGGGGCCTACTATCCGACAACTGGAAACAGTATAGTGTAGCACCATTTAACTTGGATAAAACATAAACTACAAATTGGATTAACCAAAAAGACTTTTGGAGGAAACTAAAAACAAATCCAAATAGTACTTAATGTCTCTCTAAACATTTAAAATATTTTCTGAAATAAATGCAATCTTGAGTCACATTCCATTTAATTCTATTCTCTGAATGAAAGTAATGTTGGCATTCGAAAATTCTGTTGTAAACCTTGGCATATTCTGTCCCTTTTAAGATACACAAAGTAGTGTGTATTGTGATTTTATTTTCCTAATTATGTAGCACTTCCACCAAATATCAAGGAGTCTCACTAAACATTTATGCTCTCTGAAATCCAGTTTTTCTATATCATTTCAATGGATTATTAACAGTAACATTCAAGTTCAATTTTGAGAGTTCATATACTCTCTTTCCTGTGCACTGTATCTTTAAAATTTCCACTTGAAACAAACAGAAGTCTTTGGTTTGGGGTGGCAGTAAACAGATTCATTCTAATTCATGTCATCACCAATTGTCTTATCAACCCATGGCCCAATAAAAATTAACAGTAAGATTGATTCTAATATTGATAAATAGGTCTCTTTTGCAAGCAAGACAAGGCAACCATCAACAGTAAACCCACTTTAGAGTCTCCTGGGAAAGCGTGAACATGACAGTAAACATCCTACATCAAAGACATTTCAATTCTGCAACAAGCCTTTCTGTTTCAGTAAGTGATATACACCCAAACAAAACATTAATCAGAACACCCATTTCATCTCTCTGGGGAACCTGGGCTATCGAAGACTAATCCTGCTCAAAAAGTGTGATTTTGAACACAAAAAGAGTTTCTGTAAGGAAATATAGGAGCTGAGACAAATATCTTAAATTTACTAGAGAGTTTATGGAAATAAAACACTCTGCTACACATAAATACTTGAATATTATGAAACTTGAGCTGCTTTTTTTAAGTCCATCAACTTGGGCTATATTTGTGTTTATTTCTATCCAACTATTTATAGTTGACATAGACTAGAAATTGATAGAGGAAATGGCAGTTATCTACATAAGAACTCTGACCTGCCTGAGTGTAGGAATTTGTTTACTCATTTATTTTCTACATTTTAAAGGACTTAATGAAAGAAAAGAAACACCAACAGTAAAGTCTGAAAGTAGGACATGGAAGAAAATATATGCTTTCCAGACACAAGCAGGAGGCTATTATTATTGAATTTTCTACCTGCCTCATGCATGTTCAGAGATGTCAGTGGTTTGGTTATAGGGTCCATAGAGGCCACCTAAAATTGACAGAAGATAGGGGTTTTTGTGTGCAAGTTTATCTTAAAATACATGTCTGTGAAAAAAAATTCAATGTACTGTGTCTCTCATCTTCCATTTTTCCTTCTGTTGTTATTCTTGACTTTCAAAACCTTTATATACAGCCTGGGCCTCTAGGAGTGCAGAGGTTATTCAGATCTGTGCTGGAGTCTCATGAATTAGCCACATCCTCTCCTGAATCATTTTCCAAAGGTGAGGAGAAGAAAAGGTGGTATTTCTAGTGGCTGTGTTTTTCCTGTATCACCTTATATAAGAATCTTGTTCCTGCTGAAATCCTGATAACACATGAGAAATTTAAATCCTTAAATCCAAGTTCTGCTTTGGTAAAGATTGTAATCTCATCACGAGTGCTATTTAAAATTTTAATATTTGAGCTAAACTAGCACATAGGAGGTAGGCTTTCAAGAGGATGAAATATTATTTCATAACTTGTTTTGTAACTTCAAAGTGAGTGAGCATATTTTATTCTAACTCTTGAAACAGATTTAAGTCTAAAGTTGATCAAATATGGAAACTTCAGTAATTTACTTTTAGAAATCACTTGTTCACAGAAACATAATGAAGAGAAATCCATGAAAGTACCTCTTGCAAAGCTAATAGATACCTTTTTAATACAAATACCATTCTGGGACAGTGAATTTTTTCTGTCAGTGATTATATCTTTCCTTACAACTCTTCATAATTAAGCAGAGTCCTTCACTGAGTTTGTATCCCAACATCCTAGCATCCTTCTCTTTCTACCCTCAAACAAATGATTGAGGAATAAACTAAGTATCCTTATGTTTGTTTTTGTTATAGTGAGAAGGAATTTTGTGGCATAGTAAGAAAAAACAATCCCTTCAAGCTTTTCTTAGCAAGGAAAGTAGGCTATATCAGTGCTTATGAACAATTTTCACTTCATGCATGTGGTGCCAGTGTTAAATGTTTTATAACTATCTTAATGCATATGTGATTTAGTGTTGACTGCATTCTTAGAAATGAACCAAGGAAACATTTTTGCTAATCTCTTTTATCTTTAATATAGTCAGGAATGACAGCAGGTCTATGGTATGGTACTTCTATGAACAATACAGGCTTCTGAAAAAGGCAAATGCATATCCTTATTGTTTTAACTAGCTAATAGCATGTAGATCCAGATAGCAATCATTCCATTATGTTCAGTGTTAGCCAGATAGTGTTTAGAATGAAGCAGGAAAATTTAATTTATATAACTAAACAGTTTTGATGAAAACTTTTAAGTAATTCAGAAAAACAAGAGAAGATATAAAAGATTTTTAATCAGATTTTAAGAGAACTCAGACCAATCTGTATCTTTTAATTTGGGGACAAGGTAGCTAAGACTGACATCTTCTTACCGTGCCAAAACAACTGAAGAAATACGTTTATTTTATTAGATACTTTTCAACTAAGTCAATTGTCATCGAATTTGTTTAATCATAATGGTTGTTCTGGTAGCGCCACATGGATAATCCTAAAGTGATTCAAAAGATAGTTAAAAGAAGTTAGAGTTACAAAAATTGGGACACTGTTTTTTGTTTTGGTATGTGGAAAATAGAATGAAAAAATTTTTCCAAGATTTCACAATATATTTAATCATATTTTTCCTTTAATGACCAAATTACAAGTCCTACTCCATTTGACTTTAGGAACAGCCTTTTTTTAAACTTTAATGTCCTTTATAATTATTTCTGCAACTACCTGGGGCATGGTCACACATGTCTTCCTGCTGTACTATGGGTTCCAACCCTGCTCTCCATGGGAACCTGTGAGCTGTCTTTGGCCACTCTGGATGGACACAGTACAGACTCTCCCAAGTCCTGCTATATGCAAACAGGGACAAGGACCTTCGTTTAGTCTAATTTCATGTAAATTACCTTGAGAAGACTGCAACTTTTACAGTTTGCTGTTGTTGTTTGTTTACTTTTCTGGTAGAACTGAAGCACTACCAGAGAATAATTTATACTGTATCCATAATAACTCCATTTGTGCCAATATCTGACTTTCCCTTCTGGTGGTTGACCCTTAGCTGAGAAGACTTTCCCTCACTTACCCCATTCCCAAGATGAAAACACTTCCCTCATGCCTGACCAGGGCCATCAGGTCAACCTGCTGATCTCTTCCCAAATAGTTTCAAAGTAAACATTTATTCCATTTCTTTTGGTCAAATTCCAATCTTATCCAGATTTTGTGACCTCAGAAATAAACGAACTAATAGTCAGACACCTGCCTAAGTTCAAAAACCAAAAACCTAGGTTATTTAGATTTACTGATGCCATGGTCAAACCCAAAGCCAGGAAGTACAAAGATTAGTATATTTCAGGGTTTCTCAACTAGATTAATGGAAAAGAATATTATTTGTAAGGAAAGGGAAGGCTGTCTCATGTTTGCTAAAATCCTTGATTAAATTCAGATAATTTGGATGTTTTTATCATCAACTTTTCCAACTACGGTGAGGAGATAAAAATGTCTATGATGGTATTTGGCATGGTATGTTGATACCTAAAGAATGTAGGAAAAGATCAATTTTGATATACAGTAGACTATTTGGTTTTAGTGCATGCAAAAGAAAAAAAAATGTAAGCAATTTGCATATCAAATGCTCCTAGCTCTAAGGAAATGATATGATTTTATCTCTCATCTAATGTCATCTGACATGCATCTTTACATTTCCATTGGAGAATACAGATGATAATAGTTGGATAAATTAATTTTCTTTAAAATAAGAGCAAAACACCATCTAGCCAACAATTTCAGTGTTTCAATGTGTTCCCTAAAAATTTAAATTTCTTTTCTTTGCCTCTTCTAAGTCACAAGCATAAGAAAAAATAGAACAAAATTAAATATGTTGAATTCAATAGCACTGGAGGTAAATTGTAACATATGCTAACTATAGGATATGCCTGTAAAATATATTAGTAAGAACTTTATCTGGAAGACTTTGACAATATGAAAAAGTAATTCAAAACATTTTATACCTTTAAAAAAATTATTATAGTTGAGGAAATAATTTCTAAATGGTATTTAGAAATATAAAAAAGATACATGTAAAAGTAAGTCAAATAAATTGCAGCACTTTTTTTCACCATTAAACAAAATAAGTGACATAAATGTCTAACAATAAACTTTATAGATATATTGCCTCCACATTATAAAGTCATACATATATTAAAATTAATTCTTGGAAAATATTAGATATCTTGAACAATTTTTGCAGAACAATATAAATTGAATACTAAATACAAAATTATATAACTGGTAGGATTGTTCCAAATTTTATAAAAAATATAGTTAGAAGTTGCTATTTCTATATGAGAGAATTTAAAATTCTGTTCCTTCTTGAACAAGTCTATATTTCAGCAATAAATACATACTAATTTTTTTGTCAGAAAAAATAATGATTTAAAAGTATTTTCTTCCTCAAATGGAAGTAATTTCATCTGTGATAACATAAATATTACTGTAGGAAGACATATCTAAAAATCTTTTAAATGCTGAATCTGAACTTCAAATACATTAGGTCAGATTAGAAACAATCACAAAGTTTAAAAATTTTATGAAAAGATATAAAAAGGGTAGACAGGAAGTCTAAAATCAAATATTAAAACAACAACACACATACATATGGTGACTACTTACATTAAAAATGAAATTGGAATAGACCAAAAAAATACATACACTTAAATATTGAAAACTTTTCCTAATACAGCAGAAGTTAAGAAAAAAGAAGTCAAAATAAATTGTATATAAAATATAATCATAGTCACAAGAAGTATATCTAATGGTGTACTAGAAAATGTTTAGTGATCTCACCTATGCAGCAGCAACTCAGGTTTTAGAATTTGCCGATGTATTTGATTTGATGATTATACCATGGCTTATTTTAAGTTCCCAACAAAATGTCCCTGAATGTGGATTTAGGCAGACAAGCACAGTCCGTTCTTGTATGCTGTTACTAAAAGGATTCTGAAATCAATCATTACAGTAAACCACAGTGTAAAAACTGGAACTGGTTATATTCACCTTTTCAAAGGCATAAGATATTATCAAGTATATGCTTCCAATAACTTTTCATAATGCAACTAAAATTTGAAAATTAAAAGTTAATATATACCCCAAAACTATTATTCAGAATAAAGTAAAACACTTAAGGGGATTTCAGAAACAAATACGCAAGAAAATAAATAAATACAAATATAAATGCAAATATAAATATAAAACATGTGTGTCTGTATGTTTAAGTCTACATACTTGTATGTGTGTACTCATAATGCACTAACCTGGCAAAATGAAAAGGTTTTATGATTTTATTTATTTAATTTTTGCTGTTATTTACTTGTTTATAATTAATTAAGTTTATTGGTACATTTTAGATATACATGATGACCACATTCATCATAGGGAATTGATATTGGTACATGATATACCTTGATTCTTTTTTTTCCATTCCCCTACACTCCCTTAACTCCTCTTCCCCTCCTTATTTACAAAAACTTTGTTTCAATTTTTCCTTGTTTTCTTATTTTATTCCCTTTCTTCCTTTCCCCATCACCCCTTCCTAGCTCCCCTTCCCATTTGAACATTTTGTACTGTATATTATATATATAATATATACATATATTATATATATTTTGGTCCTTGTTTGCACTTTTGATTTTTCACAACAGAGAAACAATGTATTTACATGTGTGTCCAATTTATTTCACTTAAGAATAAGGTCTCAAGGTGCATCTATTTACCTAGAAGTATCACAAGTTTATTTTTCTTTATGACTGAGTAGTACTTCATTGTATAGAAAATTGACACTTCATTAATTTATTGTTTGATGACATTTACGCTGTTTCCAAGAAATAGCTATTACAAACTGTGCTGCTATAAACATGGGTGGGCATATATTGCTGTGATATGATTCTTTTAATTCTTTCAGGAAGATATCAAGAAGGGGAATAGCTAGCTCAAATGGAACCTCTAGTGCTAGTTTTTTGAGGAATTTCCACACTTATTTTAACAGAGATTGTACCAGATCACACTTTCACCAATAGTGAAGGCTTTCTTTTTCCCCCACAGCCCTGCCAGAATTTGTTATTGGTTGATTTCTTGACAATAGTTGTTCTTTCTGGGGTAAGATGGAATCTCAGTATTGTTTTAATTTGCATCTCTCGAATGACCAGTGATATTCAACATTTTTTGTATATGAAATGAATAAATCCTATTGTAAAAATATGAAACTAAAAATAATTGATAGAAAAGTTAAAATGTTGTGTAATAAAAGCTTTCAGGTTATACAATGATATTAATATCATGAATTTGTTTGTAGCTAACAAGACATCCTCAAAACATCATCTTTCTGACAAGATGTGTTATATATGTGTACAAACTACCCATAAGGAATATAATTATTATGTTCTTCAAACCTGTACTAATGAAAAACTAAAGAGAGTAAGTAGATTAAGTAAAAACTTTAAAAATTAATGTCTTTAAAAAGACTTTGATATATTTTTATCAGAAACCTACAATTCAAAAACATTTCTAAAAGCACTGGTAACCTTAAATTAGTAGTTATGTATAGGTTCTGAAGCTACCAGACCACATTCAGTGTTTTGAAGCTTGAAAAAATAATTTTCAAAATTTGACCAAATATTAAGTCAGAAAAAGAAGTTACAGCATATTTTGAGGAACTAACAACGTATAGAACATATTGAACACAATGATATTAAGTTAGGAATTAGCTAAAAGTAGGAATACTTTTGCATTCAACATTGAAAAGTATTCTTTTAAGGAAAGATTAATATTATTATCTGTTTCTCCTTTTATGTAAGAATCATTTTAGTTTATGTCTTGTACTCTGAATACACTGAAGACAATAATACACAGTGTGATAACAATTGTTATCCTTTATTTGCTTATGAAATTGTTTCATCTTTTCATAAAAATTTTAAAAAGCAACAAATTATAGAGGAAATCACAATTAGGCTGAATGTTTTAAATGAATGAAAATGAAAAAATGCAAAAGATAAATTGTGGAATATTTATTAAAAAGTTTTAAAACTATATTAGAGGAATACTTTCTGAAATAAAAACTTTGAAAGGTAAAGAAATATGACAGTATCAGGTGTGGTGGCACATGCCTGTAATCCAGGCACTTGAGAGGCTGAAGCAAGAGGATTGCCACAAAGTTCAAGGCCTCCCTGGGCTACACAGTGAGTACAAGGCCAACTTGAACTACATTCTAAGACCTTGTCTCAAAAAACCAAACCAAAACAACAAGAAACAACAAAAAAGAGAATTAGAAAATGCTCTACAAAGAAGTTGATATTCCAGCTACAGCTTTCAGAATGAATACAACTTTGCCAGAGTAATTTCAAGAAAAATAGCTTTTCAGGAAAAATATGGCCTGCTGAGGTTGCTATAGCTAATAATCGGAACGTGTGCTTAAGACATTTACTTCTCAGTTATGAAGTTTGAGAAGTCTAAGGTCCATGTGCCAGAAAGTAGGGTTCACTCTGAGGCCAATTTTCTTGTCTTACAGAAAGTTGTGGTCTCACTGTGCATTCACGTGATCATTTTTGTGGGTATGAAAGGAGAAAGAGAGCAAAGCTTTACTGGGTTTCTCCTAATCCAACCGTGATAACTCCAACCTCATGTCCTTATCAAACTTAATGTAGCCCAAATACTATCAGATTGAAGGTTATGACTTCCACATGAAATTTCTAGGGAGACTATCAGTCATAACAGATATTCTTGTGAAAGCTATGAGGAGAATTATGGAAGGAGGGGAAGTTTGCCTAGGAGAAACAGGAGAATGAGTGAAGATTACAAGCTTAATTTTAAATCTGGTCATGTTTAATTTCCAGTTCCATCAGTAAATGCAGGTGAAAGTTTCTGGCAGAGCCTTGTAAGTATAAAGCAGTGGTGGCAAACGTATGACACGTGTGCTGCAGCCAGCTGTCTGTGATCACTGAAAGCCCTAGAAGGTTCGCCATCACTGGTATAGTTTTCAAAAGATGGAAGAACAGAAATTGGTTTGGAAGTCAATTTATTATTCATTGCTAATAAAGCTGAAGAGGAGTGGAGTATATGTGATAGAAAAGGGACCACAGATGGATCCCTTGGGGACACTGAGTCATGGTAATATGTAAAGACAGTTCAGGAGAAAATATACAGAAAGACGGGAAATGAAAAAAAATCTATGTTGTCATAGAAACAAGAAATGTGACTATCTTCAACCATAGAAGGACCAAGTAAATATTCTATTAAATTTTGACATCAGGATGGCATTGACCAACTTGTTCCTGTGCCAATGCTTCTGTCCTGTACGAACTGTCAATAGTTCTCCGGGTCCCTTTTTCCTGTATGCCTAAGAATGCTCTGGACAGTCCACCTACCCTACAGTGTCTGGTCCTTCAGAGAAGGACTCTGCTTTACTCTTGTTATTTAGCAGAGACAATAGAGTTTTAGAGGACATCAATCCTTTTTCACATACCATCTTGGACCCACAATGGTTCTCTGACCCATATTGCCTTCTAGAACAAGGCCTTTGGAATCATCAGTTTCTCCCATTTCTCTGTTCATATCTGTATCGGTACAGTCTCTTATATCCATATCCATATCCATATCCATACCCATATCCGGTTCCTAGTCCCACCTCCTGTGTTCGACCTCTCTCGCTGCTCTTGGAGCAAGAACCCAGTTCCTGTTTACGCATTTGGCACTTTTATTTTTTTTAAAGATCTGCTCTTTCTCTGTTTGCTATAACTTTTGAGGAGCATTATTTGAAAACAGCCTCCTGATTCCTTAGAATTGCATTTTAAAGGCAATTACTGCTAGTCCAACTTTACTTTTAAAAATTACAAAAAAAAAAAAATGGATAAAAGAATCAGTTTAAACCCAGAGGAAGCATTCTGGGAAGAGACACTGGCGGCCCCGTGACTGTGCATTTTAAATGGGAGACTCTCTTCAGGATTTGAATTACCTTGGCTAGGGCTGAGTATTCCCAATGGACTCTTTCCACTTAAGCTTTTTATTAAAAAAGTAAATTGGGATTATTGTATTCCCTCACTTTATTTTGGAAGTCGAAATTTTAAATTAATTGTGGTCTAAACTGATAGCAGTCTGGCGGCCTTTTGTTTAGCCAGAAGAGGTTTCAGCTATTGCTGCTGGGAATGGCTTGGCTGAAGATAGTTTTAATTTACACTTTTTTTTTTCTTCCTTCTAATGAAGGATTGAATTATGACTTACTAGAAAATCCCCAATGTTGAGGAGAGAGAGATGCTGACTAACTTCATCTGACTTGGTGGGAGTGAAGCTATTTATTTGGCAGTGGGTTTTAAATCTGCCTTAAAGTCTGCACTGTCCAGCAAAATGCCCTTGCCTCTCATCAGGAGACATCACTACAGCAGCACACAGTGGGGAGACCTGCAAAAGACAAGAAGAGCATTTCTGCACTGGCTGTCTGTGTGATGCTACTGTGAGGTCCACACTATTTTTCAGCCAAGAAGAGCCCCAACCCTTCAGGACCTGCCTTCACCTTAGGAGGTCAAGAGAGACCAACATCATCAGCCTGTCTAGGTAGGAACCTCCTGTGGATGAATCAGTCCTCAAAGGGCAGGCCAGATTTGTAGACAGTAATTTTTGCATTGTAAGAATAGCTTTCTGCCTGCTACATAGTGGGGATGGTAAAAATGTGGATGTTGCAAGACAGAATTACTGGCCTGGAAATTTTCCTTCTGTGGGCAGATGGCATGATCAAAAGCAAAGACAGACATGTCCTTCTATAAACCAAGGGCAATGGTTACACAACAAGCTTAGGTATCAGCCACTAGGGGAGATGGTTTGAAGTATAGATCGGCGATATATATTAAGAGAACTTCTTTGAATGACAATTCAAGTGCAACACCTTGTGAGATATTAAGCTCAAATCTTACTATAAGCACAATGCCTGAAACAGAGTGAATGTACCCCACATTTGTCTGCATCCTAAAACAGCTGCATCCTAGACATTTCCATCCTAGAGAGAAAGAGTTTATAAAGAAATAAACAGCACTCACTCTGAGAGTAGAACTCAAGCATAACGACTTTGGAATAACATGTATTCAATCCCTCCAGTTTTCTGAAAACAGCTTTCCACTGTGAAAATATTTTTTGAAGTTGCCCATTAGAGAAATCTGTCCTGAAGCTTATTTCACACTTTCATAGCATGGATTATAATGTGAACCACTGTATGGCACCTCAAGGTCCCTATTTGTCCCCACCTACCTTATGTGTGACTGCTGTACTCCACAACCCTTATTGCCAAGATAGAGCACTATTCTGAGGATTGGGTAGGACATACTGTGGAGTTCAATTAATGACTTTCCCCTAAATACAAGGACTTTCTTTTTTAAGCAGTGAGCTAAGGAACACATGGAAAAGAACAGTTAATGTTTTATAGAAAACAGTCCTCATTTGGTCATACATAGTGCAAGTTACAAAATGCTATTCTGATTTTTCCAATCACTTCAAAGAGACACGTTATTTCCTATTTATTGTTTCTGTTTGGTAAAGCTCAAATTCCTAAAAGAAAGGAGGTAATTTCCTAGAGAAATTGAATTTTCTTCCCTGAATAATTAAAGCCTTGAAAATTCAATATTAAAAAAAAATGTTAAACAGAAACTCATAGAAGAGGAAGATTAAGAAGAAAATTTTTTCTCAGAATATTTAACTCAAAAGACAGCTGAAAATGGTCTCCCTACTCATATTGGCACAGGCATCAAATTGTTTATATCACATGGTACAGAAGTAGTCTTGCTCTTGTCATTTCCTGTTTGTTTTGGTCAGACGGGCTGATAAAAAGTAATTACTCAAAAAGAATAATGAGAGTCTTTCAACTCAAACAATTGATTTACCAACAAATGGCAAAACCTCAATATTCACTGCATTTTGTGCCCCAGGTCTAACTATAAAGCCAATAAATGGGGCCATTGTCAAGCCGGGCGTGGTGGCACATGCCTTTAATCCCAGCACTCAGGAGGCTGAGGTAGGCATAGCGTTGTGAGTTCCAGGCCGGCTTGGGCTACAAAGTGAGCACAAGGTGGACCTGAGCTACATAGTACGACCCTGCCTCAAAAAACTAGGGCCGGGAGTTTGGCTCAGTGGCTTAAGGGCCTGTCTGGCAAGTGTGAGGCTGTGAGTTCAATCCCTAGTGCGGCAAAAAATAAAATAAAATAAAATAAAATAAATGGGGCCATTGTCTTTGCTGTACCCTGATATAAAACTGGTATGGGAAGAGTAGTACTAAGGGACAGATGTCTGCCATACTCCAAATGCTACCCCATAAGGGAACTTTGAGAACCATGGGGTGTAATGGGTGTAGCTGTGTCACACTGATATCACTCAGTAGTTGCTGCAAAGAATGTACATTTATGCTGATACTCATAATGTGGTCATGTTTTCTATAAATGGTTTTAGTGAATTTAGTGCCCTGTATTCTTTTCAACTTCATTTTGGTGTACAGTATTTAGAGGAGACTAACCCATGCAAGACACACTAATTTTAGAGACATAGCCTTAACAACCTTAGATAACCTTAGATAACACAGTATAATTCTTAATTGTCTGAAATATAGCATTTCTCTGACATCAATATAGGAAAAAACTAGTGATGATGCGATAAGTTCATTTGTTCTTAATACTTTTACCTAATACTATAAAGATTTTTCTGGGCCACACCTGTATAAATGTTAGGGAAGAAAATGTCTATTATTTATCCTGAAATCTGAAGAGGAAGCTGTCAGGGTCACAGATCATTTGGAGATGAAGACATATGCCAGGGTCTGCACAGGCTCTTGGTCTGCACTGTCCTTCTTCAGAAGTAGAAAGCACGCATTCTGCTTTAATCCTACCAATCTTCAAATGGAGACTGAACTCTGATCTCACTCTTAATCCTCGCATCCCTTCCAATCTTTATTTTGAGTGCTGAGCTCTGATCTTGTATTATTAATGTTATGTTAAAGATCAAAACTTTGGAAACTGTGCCTGATCCTACTGATTATGACAGCTTCAGAAGCAGGCTGATTGGTGGTGGGGAGCACGAAAGAGGGGAGTGACTTTCTTTCTATCAATATGACTTTCTAATCATAAATAAGTATGACAAGGAGGAAGGCCTTTTCAACATGTCGGTAAAATACTGTCATCAAACTACCAAACTTAAACACACTACAGAATACCTGTGACTGAGCCACCGTCTATCTTCTAGCAAATAGTTTCTCTTCCAAGCAGAAGTAATGAGAATTTGATTCCAGAAATTCTCTATTTCAAACAGAATTCTGTAGGAGTTGCCAGTCTCTTTATACATTATTGAATTTCTCACTGAGGATTTCTTTCCCCTGAAATCTGACCTAAGATTTTCATTGGAAACTATTGAATTTGGAGATGATTTAGAATGCTTAGCAGCTCAGATGAGCTGCATCACTTTGAATTAGATTTTGTGTTCCCAGTACTGAAGCAAGTTTTTAGCACTAGCAACAAAATCTGAGACTCTCTGTCCTTTGCCACCAGCCCCTCCTCACTGCTGTGGCCATGCTTTGTTCAGCAACATGTAATGAGTTCTCTTGTTTCCAGGAGGGGAAGGAGAAAGTTGTAGGTCCTTTTTCACTCACTTCACAATTCCAGCCAGAATATGCAGGCAACTTAAAGAAGCTTGTGGAATGTTCTTGCTCCATCGTGTCCTCTGATGTCCCAGCTCAAGCTTGCTCTTCAGGGAATATACCGCCAGTTGCCTAAATGCAATAGGAGAACTAAATAGGGATTTTAATAAACAGAGGAAACAGATGGAGGCTAGAAGCTCTTGGAAAGTTAAAAGAATTGAGTGCTTAATAGCCAAAATGCTTAATAGCACTAATAGCTGCCAAGCCACCACATAAGTCACTAATATGCATGCACTGTAGCAGCAAGAATGTGACTGCTTTCAGTCCCAAGGACTTTCCTAAAAATTCAAGGTTGTAAGAACCTAACCTAGAGAATAATTACTTGTCCAGACGTGATAACAGACTCTGGCAGAACAAAAATGACAGCTTGATTCACAGACAAATATAAGTCGGTCTTGGATGTCTGGCTTCCATTTTTCTGTGGAGAGATAGATGTCTTTAAAAAGCCTCAGCAGTGAACATCCTGTCGGTTTAAAAGGTCAGACACTGAAGTGTATCAGAAGAGATGATGCTGCACAGACCATTGAAAGAAAAAAAATGATTTCATTATCCTTGTTCATCTGTTATAGATTAATTCAGTTCCCATCATTGTGCCAATTAAGGCATTTTTGTAGTACTGTCCTGACCTAGTTGAGGTGCAACAAGGTAATGAAAAGCAGTGCTTGGGGAAGAAGGCCACTAGAGTTGAGCTAATATCCCTTAGGAACAAATGGTGTAGTTGATTTTGAAAAAGAGAACAAACAAAGCATAAACCCTAGAAACATCTTCCCACATCTAAGAAAGTGAAATCGGCATCTTGGATGCCCAGTGAACAATACCATGATCATGTGAAAGTCAATTTGTCATTTTTAGTGTTATTGAGGATGGAAAACTCTCTTTGTGGATGGAGAGACAGAAGAATGTTAGAAGAATTGCTATGCTTTGGGCCAAATGGAGGGTGATTTTATGATCATCTAACCTCAGTAGCCTACATATAGCATCTAGAAAGACACAGGTGCTATTTCTAAATTAGTTGCATCTGGTTTTCTTTAGATTTTTAAGGTTTCAGCTCAAAATATAATTCATGATGCTTAGTTCCTGTTCTAGTACCCCTTATATTAGTGATAATGTATATTCATATCATATAACTTCTCCTTCCTTTAGAATGTCTTCCTAATCTCTTCCTTTCTTCCCGCTCTCACTGTAGACAAGAACCTCTCATTACTCCTCACTTGGATGACAGAATGGATTTCTAACCATCTCTTCACTTACCCATTCCAAATTTTAATACATCCAACCAATAACTACCATATTAATTTTTCTAAAGCTTAAATCATGTCACCTCTGAGGAAACAAAACGCCAAATGATTTTCCATTTACTAAGTTAAATACTAAATACATATTAAGCTCTTACCTAGCGTTCAACGCTCTCCAGAGGAAGTTGTAGGCAGCCACTTTTACTTTATTTATTGGTAGTCTTCCATGCTTCTTATTCTCTGTTCATTCCAAACTGTGAATTGATCATCAGCTGCATCTCCTGGGCATTTCATTTTTTGCTTCTGCAGATTCCTTCTTTTCTTCCAGAAATGCCCCTTTCTCTCATCTAAACTTGGAATATAATTCATTCTCCAAATTTAATCATTTCTTCAGGTAACTTGTTTATTTTTTCTTTCTCTCTTTTTTCTTTCTTTCTTTTCTTTTCTTTTCTTTTTACTTCTGCCTACTAAACATAATATGTGTGTTTTTCATACCTCTGGGATTTATATCTCTCTTAAGGTATGTATCATAACTCTACAAAGCAGTTAAAATATTGTAGAGACTTGGAGTAAGATCTGTTTCATTTCATCTTTTGTGAATTGGAGCCAGCTATTTAAGTTTTCAAAAACTTCAGTGTAGGTACCAAATTCAATAATACTTACTAAGAGCTAACTCTACATTTGGAATGTATCAATGAAAAAAGCAGATACTATACATTTTAGAAGGAATAGCTAAACAGCCATTACAGAATATACAAAGTAAATATGTAAATAATGTAGCATGTTATAATTTGGTTAGCATGGTTCTTTCAAAAACTGAAGAGAAAAAAAGGGGTGAGGAAAACAATACATTGCACTGTTAAGTTGGTTTGTTCTAATAGGCCTTATTAAAATGGAAATATTTTGCCAACAGCTTGAATGATATAAAGAAATTTGCCACATGTCTCTCTAAAAAGTTTAACAACAGCAAATGAAGACTTTGAGTGACTCTTTTTGTGTTAAATGAAGAGTAGGGACATGTGTGTATGGAACAGAGTTAGCAACGAAGAAGACCGGAGAAAATGAGGTTGGATAAATAATGAGAGCAAAGGACAAAACTTGTTAGACTTTATGGTCCATTGTAGGTCTCTGATTTTCACTCTGAGTAAAACGGGAGTACTGCAGATTTTGATGCAATCTGAGTAGAGGATTTATGTGATCTGACTTGCAAATATAAAAGGATAACTTTGACTACTCCATTGAGATTGCAGTTCAGGCAGGCAAAGATAGAAACAAAGGAATCTGTCAGCAATGTGACTAATAGGAGATCATGAAGGCTAAAATTGATAATGGTGGAAATACTGTAGGGAGAAGTGGTCAAAACCTGATTATATTTTCAAGGTAGAACTATAAGGTTTCTTTATGGATTTAAAGTGGCACAGAAATAAAAGGAGTCAGTAATTTCCAAGATTTTCAGTCCAATGCCACAGTGGAGTTACTTCAATTGATATGGAGATGACTGGGTAAAATACATTTTGAAAGAAAGGCAAATACCAAGGATCCAGTTTTGAGCATCTTTTGCCTTCAGATTCATACAGGCATTCAATTTGAAATGTTGAATAGTCACTTGTATGTATCCAACTATGAATTTAGAATAATTCTTAAAATCCCTACCAGACTTAATCTGAAGTTAAAATACAACAACATGATTAAATATGGACTTCCATGGGTTTTTGTATGTTATTAAATAACTTTTTTATAAGTTGCCAAATTTTCTATTTGCTATTATTTGGTATTTGTGTATGTGGTATGTACTTTTGTCTAGTATCTTCTTAAAACCAAAGCTATGGCAATTTTGCTTATTTTTCAGTCATTTTGAAAAACCATTTATTTTTTATCTGTTATTAATGACTGCATTATCACTGTAAGAATACAGGAAATAGTCATAGTCATGGAAAAGAAAATCAAACATATCTATTTCTTGCTACATTACCCAAATTTTTTTTTTTTTTTTTTTTTTCGGCACCGGGGATTGAACTCACAACCTTGCGCCTGCCAGGGCAGGCACTTAAGCCACTGAGCCAAACTCCCGGCCCTGGTTTTTTTTTTTTGAGGCAAGGTCGCACTATGTAGCTCAGGCCGGCCTTGTGCTCGCGTTGTAGCCCAAGCCGGCCTCGAACTCACAACGCTCCTCCTACCTCAGCCTCCCGAGCGCTGGGATTAAAGGCGTGAACCACCACGCCAGACTCATTACCCAAATATTAAAACTGTCAGCCCTTCGGAGTATATTTTTCTTTACCTTTTCCTTGACCTACTCACTGTGGGGTGTCCTTACTTTTTTGTGTATTATCCTTAAAATTTTATTATAATCTCATATTAGTATGTTGATAATATTTAATCAATTAATTGAAATATGTATCTCAAGCTGAAAAAATAAGCCTATTTTAAAACATACCACGAAACCCTGTGATTTCTTAATTATTTTAACATTTCCTCCATTTCTTGTAAGATTAAGCTAAAACTTGAATCCATGATTTTTAAACTCATAAGAAAGGATTCTTTTTTTGACATTAAACTTCCTACTATCCAAAAGTAATAGATGTTTTCTAGAATTTCCTGGTCAGAGACCTTAGGAATAGACACATACTATACCTCCTGATATCAACAATATGCTTGAATTGATAAAAAATTTTAACACAATGTTTGCTTACTTTATATTTTATTTCCTGTTTCTCAAGTTTTTATGGCTCTATTGCATCTTATATGCCTTGTATAGTTCCTTTGTGGAACAACATAGATGAACAGATTTATGTACACGGGTAGTAGTTATGAACTAGTACCAATGGTCTTTGGCTTCTAGATGGCAAAAGAAAAAGAATATATACACACAGTCAAACAATTCTGAATATCCTTATAGTTCATGCTGTACATTGTTAAAAATTGGAGATTTTGTTTCTTAAATAGATCATTATGGGAAATAAATTTTTCTATACTACCTCTATCTTCTTCCAATAAGAAGGAAAAAATGGTTAACAAAAATTTGTTAGAAAAGTCAGCAACTCACACTACGCAAGCTGCAATGTATACATTTATTGCTGTTATTACCATTATTATTACATTTGTGCTTTCCACAGTCATTTTGCTCAGTATTTGTTTAAGATGCAATTGTTTCCAAAGGAATTTTGGCAGCCATCCTATTTATGGTACTGAAATTAAGGCAAACAGGGATTTTAGTTCTGACTAGCAGTTTGGTTGTACAAATATTTTATACCAACAAAATGCAGCAGATTTATTAGTGAAAAAATAACCATCTCCAATCCCTAAGGGTTCTTTCTCCACAAATATAAAGAATTAATATTTATGGGAAAAATAATGAATAGGAGCGAACATCTGAACCAAATGTATATAGGCTTAGGTAAAATGAAATGCAACTCTAAGCTAAGGGTAGCAATAGACAATATGCAAAAGAAATACACACACAGAAGGCAAACATCATCGTAAAGTATTAAAGCAGCTCCAATCTAAATGTGGGCCATAGCTAGTGAAATGAACCCTGTGGGTCCTTAAACTATCCATGTTTTTGCTAGAGTGGAAATTCCTCATACTAACACAGGAACTGAAGAAATAGTTTTAACAAGGCAGCAAAATATAATAAATTTTGTTTGATAAAGATTGCTATATTGAGTATTATATAATTTTCATATGAGGAATAAAGAAGATAAAAAAGTGACATTTGGGGGAATGAAATCATAAGAAATTCATATTTTAAAGAGCATTGCAAGTAGATGAAGAGTAAAATGACAGCATTATTATTTTTTGTTATTAAGATTATTGTAGCAGTTGCTTTATATTTGACTCACTGCTTTTATTTATACTGAAGTCTTATTATTTCAGTGCTAGGAATGGAAAGTTAAGGGGACAGGAGAGCTAACTGTGGCTGAACCCAAATGTCATTGGTACAGGAGAACATTAATGAAGTGGGTAATCCTTTCTCATTTCTAGCTGGCTAAGTTCCCTGTGGTCCATACCAGGAAAAACTATAAAAAGATGTAACAATTGGCAGCCCTTGCAAATTGGGATCTGGCAAGCGAAGAGTTCAAAGTGTCAAAGCTTCCGCATTCTGACAACAGTCAGCTACAACAACAAAATATCAGTTATTAATTCAGATCCCCTTGGCCAATAAGCCCATCAACATTGGACAAGATGACTTATGAAAAATTTCCCCAGCATCCTTAAGGCATATGAAATGAATTTTAATACACTACCACCTCCTACCTATCATCCAAGAAATTCCCCCATCAAGTTTTATTATAATTTCCAATACAACTTCTAGGAAAATTTCAAATGAAGTGGTCTAAATATACTTAATGATACACTTCAATTTGGATTCAAAAGGAAAGTTACTTAAAAGATAATGTCTATGGCTTCAGGGGCATTGATAGTAATAGAAATAAGTGGCTTTTCTAGTAGATTGTATGCCAAAGCTAAATTGAAGTATTTGACATGCTGACAGAAACATAATTTATTGCAAGTGTGTCAGTAAGTGTGTTAAAATTTTCAGTAACTATGTCAAAGGCAATGTTGGTTCTAATGACGTATTTCTTTTTTTTTTTGTTATTGTTGATGATTTATATTTTCATTTATTTAATTTGATCACTTTCTTTACTATATAATGAAGAGATAAATCATAATTCTACAATTGCTGCCTGAACTAATAAAGACTAATGCCACTTTTAAATGACCAAATTAAAAAAAAATGTTTTCAACTATGTATCTGCTTCCAGTGCAATTCCACTTCGAAATAAGAACTGGGTATCCTATCCCTTTCCTCACTTAAAAGTAGAGCGGTAAAATTACCGTGTTCTAATGTGCTCTGTAAAAGTTGGGCAGTATATTGAATGGAGGCAGGTATACTTTCTTTGCACTGAGTTTGAAAGTTTGTGTACTTTTATCATACAAATAAAGTAAGATGTGAAATTCCTGATAAAATTTTCGTTTGACCATATTTCAGGGTTCAAAAAAGTCTTTTGGCGAGAATGAATATTTAAATGTTTCAAGAATTGCAGAAATACAAACTATCATGCCTTTATTTTAAAATGAGTTTGTGGGTACATCTATCTCCATACTCTCCACTACTTCCACAAAATTGACATTAATATTTCACAGTTCTTACAACAAGAAAAACTATCTGAAATATTTAGGACACTTTTGGAAATGCTTAAAAACTAGAAATTGGTGGGTTGTTATGTGCTGCAACCAAAACATATATAGGAAAATAGTCATCACTGTGAATAGCTGTGCTTCTTAGAAAAAATTTTGGTTAGGGTTTTTTTTTTTTAAAGAAAAGAAAGACATAGGATAAACATACCATATTTCCCTAAAAAGAAGACCTAGTCATTTATTAATTTTTGCTCCAAAAGATACAATAGGGCTATTTTCAGGTGACGTCTTATTTTTTCATGTACAGCAATTTACATTTATTCATGTACAACAATCTGTATTCATTCACTTAAAAATGTAAAAAAAAAACTCTATATTTCTTCATGTACTAAAATCAAATGCAATCATGTCATCTTCTTCAGAAACATTATTGCAAGTCTCCAAACCTCAAATTCTGGCCTGAATTTCTTCTGACTCCTCTTCCTGTAGAACCATTGCTCTCAAACTCTCATGTCCAGCAATAAAGCTCTCCTTAAGTGAGCATTTCTTGTCCCTGTAGCCTGATGGTAGTGCATTGGCCACATAGTTGTCAGTGATTTTATCCCAGGTAGTCTTCACCCAAGTCATAACATCTTGCAGGCTGGGCTTCAGAAGGTTTCCATTAAATTAAGTGTTAATGGAAGACCTATGAGAAGAGGTAATAAAAATTATGACACTGAAGAATAGTGACAATAAAATAGTGACAATAAAATAGTGACAAAAAAATTACAGGCACCAAAATTCAGAAAACATTTCTTTATTTCACACAAGTGTATTAAATGTGTCTGTTACAAACCTGATGCAATATGGAAATTTGTATTACACAACCACATTCTTTCATTATCAAATACACTTGTTATTTGTCTGTCGTGTCTTTAGTTCGATGAATCATTCAGCAATTATTCTTGAGTTCATCTGTTTACATAGGTATTTATGTCTCCTCCAAAGGCACTGGCTTGGGTATTTACAAAATTTAACTATAATTTATATTATTATTTATTTTAAGTAATAGTGCCAATAATATTGTTTATACCTACTCATATATTAATATTATTTTTACCTACTCTTATATTAATATTATTTTATAATTCAATACATCCATCATAGGTTGCAAGGGACTTACTAAATGTGTCTGTGTCTATGACAGCCTTAACTAGGGCTTATTTTGGGGATAGGATTTATATTATGAGCATATTGAAAAACCACACTAAGGCTCATTTTCTGGTTAGGTCCTATTTTCAGGGACATACAGTATGTAAGAAATGGACTGTTATAACCTTGTGACTGTAAGAAAAAATCTTGAATGAAGGCAGCAGTGGCATAATAACAAATCTACTATATATTATCAGGATACTTCTGAGTGTTCTATAAAAGGCAGAAGCTACAATTCTAGATTTCTCTGACATGAACCACAGACTTAACCAAGCATTCTTTTTTTTTTTTTTTTTTTTTTTTTTTTTTTTTTTTTTTTTTTTTTTTTTTTTTTTTTTTTTGCGGCACCGGGGATTGAACTCACAGCCTCACGCCTGCCAGGGCAGGCGCTTAAGGCACTGAGCCAAACTCCCGGCCCTAACCAAGCACTCTTGAAGAAGCAATGAGGTAACTGGCTTGCATTTGCACTGCTTGCATTTCCCATTGCTTGCATTCCCACTGTAGAAGGCTCCACATCTCCTATATAATCTCTTCATTTTCATATAGTGAACCAAGATGGAACAATCATAATCACAATCATAATCATAATCTCTTAATTTGATCCAGAGTATGCCACTTAATAACTGTGCCACACTAGAGAGTCACTAAATCTCTCTTTGCTTCATTTTCCTTATCTGTAAAATGGGATTGTATTAGTATCACTAAGGGTTGTTGTATTCCATAAGATAAAACAGCTAAGTGCTATATAGATTTATTATTATTTTAACACAGAATTGAGTTGAAATATTAAGTTGAAGAACTTAGTGTAGGAAAATATGAATATAAAAGTTAAATAATAAATGAGATAAGAGAATAAAAAATAAACATTAACCGTTGAATAAGATGGGTTCATCTGTTCAATCAGCATTCAAGTAGCAAATTAGAGTGAGAATACAATCAAAGAATGGGAAAAAAATTCTCTGAACATCTATTTTCTTAGATAAAAAGAGATTCTTGGGTACAAAGGAATAAAATAAAAGAGAATACATAAAATGTCTTGTGAAATTTTAAACCTAGAAAAACCTAAGGGAAAATATCCAAAAGTTGTCTGGAGAAAAATCACAGCTTACTTACACATGAGTGAAAATTAAAGTTGCAGGAGTCACCTCATTAGCAACAATATAAACTAGAAGTCAATAGTGCATTGACCTCCAAGTTTCACAAAAAATAAATTTTAAATGAAACACTATGTCCAGCTAAAATATTAACCAAGCATGATGGCAAATATGCTTCATTTCATTACATATTGAAAGCATATGGCTTAGGAAGTGTAGATCACATATATCCTTTCAGAGAAAATACCAATTTGAAGAAAAAATATGTAAAAGGAAAGAGAATTATAGAAAACTGAAGATATAAGCAACAGGTAACTTAGGATTCTGATGAAAACAAAATTCTGAATTAGTTAGGTTTCACTCAACTACATGTAGCAGAAAGTGCTAGTTTAATGGAGTTAAACAATAAAAAATTTATTCTCTTAAAAATACAGAACATCTACAATTAGAGACTCCATAGTTGATCAATTAATTAGTTCACTGATATGATGAAGTATTCAAGTTGCTTTAAACTTTCTACTCTGCCATTTTCTGACTACTCCCTTCAACTTCACTAGATAGCACATGAGTTCAGAAATTGCATTTAAACATAAATTCAGTATAATAAAAGAAAATCCCTGTCTGCCAACCTACTCTTTCTATTTTTAATCTGTAAATAAAATTACTCCAGAAGTCCCTTGAGGATTTAGCTTATTTCCCTAAAACAACTATGGACAAGGAGAAAATGGTAAATGTGTTTATTTAAGACCAAATAAAAAATGACTGTCAGTAATGCAGAGAAGGAATACATAAACGTTAGACTAACATTCATGATTTACAGATTAAATTGGTAGAGATTTAAGTGTACAAATTGCGCTGGTACAAATTAGAAGTAAAAAACAACCTCTATAAAGAATATGCTCGAGTACAATTAATGCCATTACTGAAATTTTATCATTAAGATAAACATGATTAAATAAAAGCAAATGTCTTTGTCATCAATAAGAGAGATGGGTAATTTAAGTTGTAAGATATCTATCTATTTTTCTATCTATCTATCTATCTATCTATCTATCTATCTATCTATCTGTCTATAGATAGATACATAGATACATAGATATCTCCAAGTAAGAAAGTCATAATCTAAATGTGAAGGGAGGCAGATGAAACCCCCAAACCTGAGCAGTTGATGGAACTGCATGACTCAGAGTCTCCTGAAACCCAAATTTTTGTGGTCAGTAAATTCAGAAAGACAAATATTTCAATTAATGCACGGCCATTTCAGATTTAGAATAGACCCAATCTGTCATCAAGTGCTCTATGTGTATTTGTTTGTTAATCTAAAGGTCATGCATCACTTATGAGAATTTTTCTTTTTTATTACTGCTTGTTTGCAGTACATAATGAGTACACTTCTTGTGGGTAGTGAGTACACGTGCATAACACATGATAATTCTTTTTATGGGATATTTGGCTCACAGATTGAGGATTGGGCTATATAGTGGTTTCAAGGCCAGACTGAACTGCACAGTGATGCCCCATCTCAAGCAAATAACAACAACAAAAATACATTTCTTTTGAAAAATCATCCTAAATTGAAATTTTGGTTCTTAAAATTAATTAAATTTTATTTTAAATTAAGTTTTAAAAATGGATTCAAGCTTGGTTTGGTGGCATACACTTGTGAACCCAACACTCAGGAAGCTGAGGCAGGAAGATCCACATAAGTTTGAGGACAACCTAAACTGCATAGTGAGACCTTGTCTGAAAAAAAATGGCTTCAAATTATTTGATCTTTATGTAGACATAGCATTCTCTTCCGATTCCTGTGTGACACCTGGCATAGTCCTCTTGCCTGGAAATTTAAGCTATTTGAAAGAAGAAAAAATACTCAAACTATGAAAATATTTTTGGAAAAAAATCATAAAAAGTTCATTAAAGTTCAGATTTTATTTAATTTACTGGAGGTTGTTTACTATCATTAAATCTGCTGCATTTGTAGGAAGATGAATGCACCTTGAGACCATGAAGTTAAGCAAAATAAATCAGATGCCCAAGCTTAAATATTTCATGGTTCTTTATATCAGAATTCCAAATAGCAAAATAAAACCAAATAATAGGGAGTAGTGAAATAGATTTTTCTCAAATGGATAGGGGATCAAGAGATAGGGAAAGGAGGACAAAGGGCAGAGATGGGAAGAAGAAAGAAATTAAAATGTGTAACATACATGTACCAACTGTATGCAAGGAATGTAAACATTATGTACTGCAAACATGTACTAGCAAAAAACAAATTTTTAAATAAATTTAAGTAAAATTAAAGGTATTATTTTGTATGAACTTCCTAAAAATTCACTTTACTGGCCATTAAGTGTTTATGTAGCTATGGTTTAACAACAATACGAGTTTGTTTGGCTAAAGGGAATGTGATAACACAATCTGCTCTTTTTCAGCTGTGGCTTTTTCACCTGTGAATGTGAGTTTGGCACATTAAAAGACCTTTGTTATTTCAGATAAGTCCAAGTTGATCTCACTAATATAGTGGAAAGAAACTCCCACCTACTATATGTCCAGTATGAGTTTGTGTTCTCTAAAATTGAAGAATGAATTTTAAGTACAATGGCAGTTAAGAGCAGAATATATTAATTGAAAGAAAGAAAGCTTCTGTCTGAGAGAGACACAAAAGGGGTCTAGATTGTGTTGCTGAGGACCCTGGCTTTTCCAGGGATTTTTATAGAGTGAAACCATGAGGTGAGGCAGACCCATGCTGGGGAAAATGGGAACTCAGCAAAGCAGATAGGCATGAGGTGAGACAGAACTATGGTCCACCAGTAAGATTACAACTGTAATTGTTCAGATAAAATCAATTAAATTGGGATCAAGTGCGGAGGTGAGTCACCAAGCAGGCATGAATACAGAATAGGGTCTTTGCTGGTAAGGGGTTGGGTTAATAGCTCCTTTTGGCTTCCTGGAAGTGATTGATATCTATTTAGAGTATCAATCCCTGATGTTTATACTTAGGGTGTGGCTGCATTTGTTTTGCATTTTGTCTTGAGATCTGGCCCACAGCAGAGGTGTCTCTCTCCTCCAAGTTTGCAAGATATCTGGTCTTCTGCACTGGCTCCTTAGAGGTTCTAACCCTGTCTGGCTGCCTATATTTCTATCTAACTCAGCTGCCTATAACATTAGGACAAAACAAAGATAAAACGATTAGTTTCTGCACTCTTGAGGACATACGCTTTTCCCCACTCACACACAAACTCCCTATCCAACATATGAAGTTTATTCTTATAATCTTGTAGGTTACTTCCTACTGTGACAGGCAACTGAGTTAGTTAGAAATATTATTGATATAGGGGAATGAAACTCCCAACCTACTGTATGTCTGGCACAAGTTTGTGTTCTTTAAGATCAAAGAATGAATTTTAGAAACAATGGAGGTTAAGAACAGAAATATTTATTGAGAGAAAGAAAGCTTCTGTCTGAGAGAGAGACAGAACAGGTCCCAAGTGGGTTGCCAGAGACTGTCTTTTCTAGTGACTTTTATAGAGTAAAACCCTGATGGGGAAAACTGGGAACTCACAAGGCAGATGGACTTGAGGTGGGACAGAACTGTGGTCAACCAATGACATTAATTGTTTAGGTAAAATTGACCAAATCAAGGACAAATGGGGAAGTGAGTCATGTAGCAAGTGAGCATTCTTAGGGATCAGGGGATTGGGATGGTAATTCCTGGCTTCTCAAGGTGATCCATACCTAATCCCTAATGCTTATACTTAGGGTGTCGTTGCATTTGCTTTGCCTTCTGTCTTGAAATCTGTCTCACAGCAAGAGGTGTCTGTTTCTTCCAAGGTCACAAGATATCTGGTCCTCTGTACGAGTTCCTTTGAGGGCCTAGCCCTGTCTGACTGCCTATATTTCTCACTAACTCAGTTGCCTGTAACATTATAGATACAGATCATCTTGTTTTTCGTTTCGTTTTGTTTTGTTTTGTTTGCAGCACAAGGGATTGAACTCACAACTTCATGCCTGCCAGACAGGCGCTTAAGCCATTGAGCCAAACTCCTGACCCTAGTTTTTTGAGGCAGGGTCACACTATGTAGCTCAGGCCAGACTTGTGCTCACATTGTAGCCCAAGCCAGCCTCAAACTCACAACGCTCCTCCTACCTCAGCCTTCTGAGTGCTGGGATTAAAGGCATGAGCCACCACGCCCGCCCGGCTGCATCATCTTGAGAAGCCAGGAATTACCATCTCAATCCCCTACAGAAAGTCACTGATCCATAATGATGCTCCTTACTACATGACACACTTCCCCATTTGTCCCTGATTTGATCAATTTTACCTAAACAATTAATCCTATTGCTTGACCATAGTTCTGTCGCACCTCAAGTCCATCTGCCTTGTGAGTTCTCAGTTTTCCCCATTGTGGTTTTACTCTATAAAAATCATTAGAAAAGACAGAGTCTTTGGCAACCCATTCAGGACCCCTTCTGTCTCTCTCAGACAGAAGCTTTCTTTCTCTCAATAAATATTTCTGTTCTTAACCTCCATTGTTCCTAAAATTCATTCTTTGATTTTAGAGAACACAAACTCATACTAGACATATAGTAGGTCAGGAGTTTCATTCCCCTATATCACTACAACAAAAAAGATGAACCAGAATCCCTCTTGATGCTTAGGCTAGCAAAAACAGTATGAAATAGAATATTACATCCAGAACTGCACAATTCATAGGTTTTATTGGTAACTGAACAGAATGAATTAAAAGGAACTCCATAATAGGACTATAAGTATCAAATAAAGTAGTTAAATGATACACAAATTAACAGTATTTCTACATTTCCTATCACATCCAAAACATATAAATCAATTTATGTAAAATTGCTTTGAAAAGTATAAAAGAATATTGTTAATGTTAATTATTATAAGATATTTCAAATACAACTAAAGTATCATCAGATCATTTACTGTAAGAGAAAATGAAAATATTTCTTCATTTACCCAAAACCACATATTTAGATTTACACACCATGAAGAAGTTTAATTAATGTGCTTTTTTTCTCATTTCTCTTTAGATGACTGAATTATAATCAATTTCAGTTCCTATTAAGCATAATAGCAATTAGAAATTCTTGCTGTATGTTTGAAGATTTACAGTCTTCTTCTCTGTTCCTTTTAATTATTAGCAGAAAGATATCTAAAATATTTCTCTATCATGTCCCTTTCTATCTGTCACCTTCATGTTCCTTCCAAAGTTCATCAGCATATTGCATCCAAACTAAAAGCATCTCATTATTCCCTTGGTCTCTTTTCTGTCAGTTCTTTGAATTACCCTTGTCATGGTTAATGAAAACACTGTTGTCTTTATCTGTGTATCTTAGGAGTATTTACAATAAAGCCATTGTAGAATATGGTAAAAAGAAAACAGTGACAACAGGTATAACAATGTGAAAGAAGGGAGCATTATTACAGTTTTAAACTGATAATAGCCATAGTAACAATAATATAAGTAGCTAATGATCACTAAGTTTACTGTAGGATGGCATTGAGGCATGGAAAAGGACTTAGTTGGAATCGTATAGCTACTAAGCAGTAGAGCAAAGACATTGTGTGCACTCTGGGTTCTGCATCAGTATTCAGAGTCACTCAGCTTTTAAAACCAGTGACAGAGACAGAAAACAGAAAAATCCAGTAGATCTTCATTTACACTGTTAATCAATTAGAAACTATCATCTAAAAAGTCTCTGTAGCTTCCAGTCCTTGGTGAGCAATATTCCATTCATAGGAAAGAACAAATGCACTCTTTCTGTCCAGGATTTTTCCCATAAAGTAGTTCAGTCTTGCCTAGTATCACAAAATCCTTCACAAAAGCTACTCTCCATCTGGCTTTTGTCCCTCTGACCATTCTCACTAACCCTACTGTCTGATACAGACCATTTCTATCATTATGCATTTTATCCTCTTGGCTACAAAATTTTTTGACAAAAGCAATATGGTCTATAAATTATCAGTTTTGCCTTTGACTCTTAAATTATTTAGTACTTCACCTCCAGAATGTTTAAAATTTGGAGGCATATTTATTACATTTAAATAAATGAAAAGCCATTTTAGTTATTTTTCTTTGAGGAAAATATGATAGATTTATCTTTGCAAAGGAAATAGAAATCCAAACACAAGAGAAAAATTCAACTAAAACTTTCCCTTCCCTTTAACACTACATTTAGTTTTGTTTAGTTTCAGTTTTTATGCTTGTAAAATCATCTGAATATCAGCCTATATGACAGAATCTCTTCACAGTCTGAGTAGCTCCTCTCTTGGCTCTCCAACATTATGGTCTTATGTATGTATCAGTAAGGAATCTTAATTATAGTTGACCAAAGGAGCCTTCATTTCTTCTTCTATGCCTAGAACAAGTGAGTCTAGCAGACAAAATCTAGAATATTATCTGTTTCCTAGGTGGAAGATTGTCTTGGAGAACAAGCTCATGACATTTTAATTTAGTGTACAGGGAAAGGGGCTATTCCTCCAAATGGTTTCACATAGGAGGGAATTCCCAAAACACATCCAGAAGAATCCACAGGCATAGCAGCATCACAACTTTGTGTGGACGTATGATGTACTCACTTGTGCAACCAAATATATTTTCTGTGTGACGTATATTCTTTTTTAAATAAACATTTAAAAAAAAAACTCCTAGGAACATAATCCTATTTCCCCTTGACATCAAACACTAAACTGTCTTTTCTAACAATCAACAATGGCCCATGGCTTTTTCACTGCCTTCATTCAGCACCAAGGCCAGAGCTCCGGTGTATTATTTCTCTACTAGTTCTGTTGCAACCCTCTCGTAATCATGTATAATCTATGGGTTAAATTATAATGTTATCCATCATCATCAAAACACCACATACAAAATATTTAGATAGAGTGAAGGCAAAGAACAAGAAATGTACAAAAACAAGAATTCAGGCTCATTTTTCTCAAATTGGTGACAAGAATTTCAATCCAGCGTAGACATTATTTCATACTCTGCTGGAAGCATTTCTTCCTTAATATTATGATTCCCAAGTCATTAAAATTCAAAGTCATAGTCCTAGACAGTGATGGTGAACCTTTTAGAGACAGTGTTAAAAAAATAAAAAAGAGATAGTATTCAAACTGCAACCCAAAACTCACTTTTTTATTGCAAAGTGCCAACACTGCAACACAGTGAAATTAAACCTGAATACTGAGGTTTTAGTTTAGGAAAAAATGCATACATTAAAATAAAAAACAAACAGCATGTTTGTCATAGGGTTGCCACCACTGTCCTAGGAGCAGAAAAGGTGTTTGAGAACATGGTTTGTTAATTAAATCACTAACCAGAACTTTAGCAACTGTTGTTTGAACGTTCTTCAAATTCTTACATTCCTACCTCTTACTCAGGCTGCTGCAGTGGTGACCAGTTCCACATAGACCTCAGTCAGTCCTGTGGATGTGCAACCTGGAATATTTCACTTTGGCCAGGATCATGCCCCTCTTGTTTCCTGATCCAGAATTCAATGAACATTGTGTCACAGATGATACAAGAAATGTGGGTGACTCAAAGTCTGGGGACCACTTTTGTCCAATGGGAATATAATACAATGGATAAAAGCTCTCACAAATTTTCTCCAGAAAGAAAATTCTGAGATTCATTTTATATGATTTGCTAGAAGGTGTTGTAGGTCTGGATACCCTCTGCCCATACTGGTGGCTTGCATAAAAATACATACTTGCATGAGTTTGGTTTCACTCATCTTGTTGTTCATTCTTGCTCCTAAGTTACCAAATAAAATACATACAAGTTTTTCTCATGGGTCTTGCTTTCTAAGATACTCAGTTGAGAAGGAATTACTTAAATTTCCACAAATTGGTTTTTGAACTTCTCTGATTGGCTTTAGGAGCCAGTGTATGGTATTGTGGGTCAGAGTCTATACCATTTCATCAGATGATATTTCAGGTTCATAAATTGTCTATAGCTAATATTGTAAAATGTACTTCAATAGGATATCTTACTACTTAATGCATAAATTCTTTATGGATGAAGGAGGACATGAAAGGATTTAAGAATCTGATGATAATCATTTTATTGCTTTAACTATGTTTAAAGCATAGTTCTAAATAGTGAACAATACTATGTGAGATTCCATTATGTTAAACAAGGCAGTTGGTAACTTCATAGATGGTTGTTGTAAGAAGCAAGGGAAGAAAATTCTAGACAATTATATCTTCTTGTTCTAATATGGAAAAATATAAGCTCCTTTAATGGCTAAATCTGTCACATGCATCAAGCTGATACTCAAATCTGACTGGCATTCTTAGAGTTAGAGGTAACTAGCTCTGATATTGATAAATGAGTGCTTATCAATATTAGCTATCTGTTGAACCTTAATCAGATGGAATCCATATTACTGAGTTTGTGCATAGTTTTCATTCATTCTAGTATCATCAGTTCAAACGTCTTTCTGTCTTCCACTATTAAGTATCTCACTTAAAGTATCAAGTCTTATATTAGTTGGTGTTCTTAACACAAGCAAAGAAATGTCCCTTTAATTTTTTATTCAAAGTCAGTGTCTCTTTAATCAAATCACTAGAGTCTATGTCAATTTTTCACCCATGAGCTTCATGAGAAACTGAGAAAGTGAGTGTCTGGTATTTATCTTGAGTCTCAATAATGGGAAGCAAGCACAGGAAGGGATTCTCACATGTTAACTAGCCAAATAAAGTGACAGATTTTCACAACTAGAGCATCTAATTGGTTGTTGTTCATATAACTGTTGCTCTCAGTGAAGATCCAAAATTGCCCCCTCAAGAAGGCTAATACTGTGCTGTTACTTAAGATTAAGAAGTGTGACCCTACTGGACTATATGGATGTAGTGTGTAATAAAGTATTGGATCAAGTTTCCTAATGGTGTCGTCAGTGTGCCATAGGGATTTTACTGATTTCCTTCCTTTGCTAGGCACTCTTTTAGGACTAGGGATTCAGGGAAAGCAGGACAAACATGGCCACAGTGCTCAAAGAGCTTATAATCTACTAAATGGAGATCAAACAGCTAATTGACTCATTATTTTTGCAATAACTACTTGCAATGATAAATAGGAGCTACCCTGAGGGGAAATAGTGAAGGAAACTAGCTGTCATGGTGGGGTCACTGGGAAATTACATTTATAACAAATACTGCAAAAATAAAAATGAAGAAGCATCAACAAAGAGAACAGAAGTTATGTTTGCGCCAGAGGAACATAATCCCTATTATCTTTCCTACTCAAAGAATTTCGTAATTCTTTTTTGCTCAATAAAAGATATGTAAAGTTGTTTATAAATTATTTGTGTTCATGCTGGACTTAATTTAATTACAGTTTTGTAAAAATAAAATGATACAAAATAAAGTACATTTCATGCAGAAAGGGATCAGCCATACAGAGTAATGATTCCCTTGTCCCAGTATTTCTATGAGAACGGGTAGCTCTGACCTATCGGATGTGAAGTTTTGTCATCTGATATGGCATCAGTGCTTTCCTCAATGGCAACCTCATGTACCATCCAAACCATTGCTTTGCTGGAAACAAAAAGTTAACATTGTGCTGATATTTTATTCCCTCTGCACTTTCCATTTTGGCAGCTTGGCTTTCTGGCTGGTTACTTTTAATCATTTTAAGTGCTTGAACTAAGAACTCATTTAACACTTTCCATTAATAAAGAAAAATTTGCTCCAGGAATACCCAACTTAGAATCTTGGAGGTCAAATTGTTTAACCTCCATCCAATTCAGGGAATTCTGCATCAGTTGTCTGAAAGGGGTTACTCAGGTTCTGCTTAGAACTTTCTGGTGACAGAAGGCAAGAAAAGATCCCATATGTACTTGAACTAGTAGAATTGGTTCTAAGATCTGGACACTATATATCTGTATTAGAGTTTGTACTTCGAAGAGACAGAACACCAAAATAAAACAGTGGCCTAAATTGTTTATTTTCCTTTCACTAAAAATCTTCAGGAAATTTGTTGTAAAAGGCTGATATGGAGGTTCCACAATATTATCAGAGGCAGAAAGTCTTAGATCTCTTCTAGGTCCAAACAGCCAAATCTGTAGCATTGTCTGCCCAAGATGACAACTCCAGCTTCGCCCATCTGCTCTAATTTCCAACCAGCTGAAGGATGAAGGAACTGCCGTTTAAAAGCGTCAGAAAGATGAGATGCAAAAGCTCCATGTATATATTGTTGGGCAAAACATAACCATATGAAATGTCTAATGGAAAGAATGCCAAGAAATCTAGTACTTTTAAAAATTTACTTTTTTTCAACTTCTTTTCCCCCTTCTTTCTTTCTTTCCATATCTAATGCATCAGTGAATGAAGGTGGTTATGAGATTTAGTCCTCTTCATATTGTCTCCTAGAATAGACATATAGCAAGCTGTACCATATTTATTAATTGTCACAATTATTAATAAATGTAACAGTCATTTTGCTGATCAATTTAGCCAACTAAATTCTATGTTTCATTAACATCCTGGTTAATCAGCGATTATATGTTTTCTAAAACTGAAGCATATCATTGTATAAGCATATCCTTATATCTTTGATCACTTCCTCTCTTCTGACAAGATAAACTTGTTAAGCATACCTTCAACATCTTTCAAACCTCTAAAGAAAATGCTACACAGGATAGTTATATGCATGTCCTAGATGACTCTTTCTGTTAAATATTTATCAAATGAGCATTACATATCAAGTGCTAAACTGATATTAAAGCCACAAAAATGCACAAGATGAAATATCTGCTCTATGCAATAGTCAGTAATTAAAATTTGGAAGCAAGTGTGCATTACACAGGAAGCTTATTCAAAATGCAAATTCTTGCCACCACCTGAAGTACTTCTAACTCATTTGGCTTATGGTAGGAGAATAGCTATGGTATGTTTATTTGTTAACAAATAATCTGGTGACTGATACAGTCTATGATATGAATCTAGTATGGGAGTAGACTTTGAGAATGACTATCATCAAAATCAATTTCCCCGTCTTGCCTACAGTGGTATCAGGAAAATATTTACCAAATTCCTGACTAACTTTAAGGTATATCCTATGTATGCCCTTGCCTCTGCTTTCTTAAACTATATTCCTGTTTTTTTTAAATATGAATTTAATGGCCTTATTTACTTTTTTCTTAAGCAATCATCAATAATAAATGTTAACTATTACTAGTGCTTACTCCATACTTCAGCATAGTGAAAAACACTTCACACTTTGTCTAATGTGTATCCCACAGTATACTATGACAAAACTGTCCTAGGTCACAACTTTTACAAGTAGAAGAACAAGATTTTAAATTCAAGATCATCCAATTTGTTTTAAGCTGTTAATTATACCATGACTACTAGTCGATTTTTCAACGTTTTTTTCCGAGTTTCATTGCGTTTCCACAAAGTTATTTAGTTATGTGAACTAGACTATACTCCTTCCTATATAAAGAGTTAAGTAAAAAATCAGTATTGTGTGATTTCAACTACAGAAGATAAAAAATGACATTCATATTAGAGAGAGAGCATGCAACAGTTATTTACCTTTGCATCTGATTTATTTCACTTAAAACCTTTCTGTTCCATTTATTTTGTTATAAGGGTAAGATTTTGGCTTTTTGTATGGCTGATGTATATATATTTTTTTTTCTTTGCTCATTTACTTAAGAGCAACTATGGTGATTCTATTCTTTAGCCATTATGAGTAATATAGCAACAAACAAGAATGTTAAAGCGAACTGGAAATTATAATAGTGATTAACAGAGGCTAGAGAGGGTATGAAAAAGGAGAGAGGCATGCTAGCCAACAGGTAGTCAAATACAATTAGATACTTGTAATTCATTCCAGTTTTTTTATAGCACAGTATAGTGATAGAAGTTTGCAATAATGTATTATATATTTCATGAATAGCTCAAAGAGAAGAACTCTGCACATTAATGATAAGAATGTGAAAAGATTATGTGTTCTGTTTTGATCACTTATACACCACATATATATATATGCAGAACTATGGCATAGTACCCTATAAATTTGCATAGCTAAAATGATGATTTAAAAAATTTAAAAACAAGCTAAATAAACAAGAATTTAGTGTCAAGGCAGTGGTTACTATTGTAGGGTGGGGGTGTCTGGAAGGGCAATTTTAATTTAGGGAGTACAAGCAGGGTTTCCAGTATGCCATAATGTTATATTCATGATCCAGTTGCTCTAAGATGGGTATGTTTCATTTTAAAAAATTGTGGTCCAAATTGTTATAATTACTATACTATACTATACTATGCTATATTTGATAAACAGTAAAAATATGTCTTGGTCATCCCTACTATTAAAGTGCTACAATGTATTTAAAATCATACATGGACCAAAGGCTTTAAAGGAAAAAAAACTATTCTTGTAGTTCTCAATTGGATGCTTGTGATAATATTGCTATCAAAACTCTACTACAAAAGTTCTGGTGTTCAGTGCAATCAGGGTATTTTATTTTAAAAGCTCACTAGGTGATTCTCATCACAGGGATAATGGAGAAACAGTTTTATATTCTGTGAGATAATCTTCTAACATTTTAGGCTCATGTATGGACCAGAAAACAGAGAACCTTAACAAAGTTTATGTCCTAACCCTGAAGATGTTTGCAGAGACAGGTTAAAGGAGGAAGATGCATGGCATCGTGAGGGTAAAGAAAGGGAAATTAGTTGAGAAAGTATTCACTGTTAATGGTAGTTAGAAAATAAAGTGGGCACCTGGGCCCTTGTCCTGCTTACATATATGAAAATAAAATGCCCTGTTTAATTTTAATTTTATCTAGGCTTACCAAATTAAAGGCCTAAGACCATTGTCTATTTGCCCAAGGCTCATTTCAGCATGCCATCTTTAAATATTGTATGGAGAGTCATTTCTGCAGTCTTTCCTTCATTTATTAATTCAAGTATTTTATTGAGTGTTAATATGTGCCAGACTCTAATTTTGCACTTGGATACCAAAATGAGTCAGGCAAGCAATTCTTTGTTGTCATGGAGGTTATGTTCCAATTAGAGAGAGAGAAAAACAAAGAAATAAACATGATACATTTTAATTCATTCAGTCTCCAATATGTAGGCACTTTACCTGAACTATATTTAATCCTTAAAATTTTGAGATACATAAGTAGCACCTGTTTTGCAAGGAGGAAGGTGAGGAGCAAGCAGACCCTAATCTGCTTGAGTCTAGCTCCTTCCCTTTCCCAAACACTTCACGGTCACTCAGCATTGAGGTTATTGTGGCTTTGTGGGTGGAAAAAGGAAGTAGCAAAGGACAGCAGAATGATCATTTCCTGGAAAGTAGTCACTCTACGTATTGAGAGATATGTGACAGGGTAAGCAGCCATCCATTTCTACCTTCTTAGAATTTATAGCATAGTTTAGGAGATAAGATTCAGCTTCCCTCACAAACAAAAACTAGTTCATATCAGAACATGAATGCTAAGTGCTAAATATGGTCAGATAATAAAGCACAAAAAATATCAGAGGGAAGAGCAGTCTATTCTTGCTAAACAATGCAGTTTTTCTTAAAAGTCAATCTCATAATGTCCTTCAGGAGTTTAAAATCCTTCAGCTCCTTTCCATCCATCTTAGGGTGGCACAGATCTCCTCACTGTGGAACAGGAATCTCTTCATGGCCCGTCTACCTGATTCGCCACCTTTCCCATCTCTCTGTGTCTCCCCCTCCACTCAGTATGTTATCTTTCCAAAAAGCTGACTCCAGTTATAAAATTTCCAAAGCTTCTAGTTTAGATGCACTCATAAAATCGTGAGTATTTTTTTTTATAGCTCTCATGAAACTGAATTTTGTTTTCCTTATTACTTATGCAATCCTTATTTCTGGAAAATTTTGTCAATTCAAATTTATTTAAGTAGGCCCAGCAGACTGACTACTCAATACACACTTGTCAACACTAACTAGCTTTATCTGAGTATCCAACTTCCAGGGAAGATGTCTTTATTCTTCATTTAGGACTCAAATGTAGATTAGTACATTGGTTTATCACCAGTAATTAGCTTAGGGATGGAAAAGTGACATAATCTTGGCCAATGAGACCTGAGACGATTTCTTCACATAAAAGATAATGGAGGAAATTTTTTGGACATCATCAGGTTTGTATATGCTGTAGAAAATGTGACAAAAATGTATTAAAAACCTGCTTTTTTAAGGTTTTCATTAATTAGAAGTTACAAACACAAGACCCACCAATACTGGGGCTTCTTGTTATCTGTAGCTAAAACTATCCAAAATTAAATTTATTTATTATTTTATTTTTGTGTTCATTTCTGTATAAAACTGGGAGTCAAAATGACTGATTTATAATTTATTAAATAGGTCATTGTTTTTCAAATACTGGTTTGTGATTATCCGGAGATACAGCATTATTCAAGCAGACGTTAAAGTCAGCAAAGTCATCTGTTTTAATTAACATTTTAAAATCAAACAATGGAGACGTACCTTATTTAAAATGGAGTAAATGGCAACCTCTGAAATGAGAATTTATTGCAGTTAATAATGGTCAAATAAAATGGGATTTCTTATGATTTTGTTAGTCAGTCTAGTTAGTAAGTCTTTTCCTTCAGCTTACCATTGGTGCGACCATGAAAATTGTACTGTTCTATATTGTTTTGGTCTCAATAATGTATTATTTATTTGTAGCCAGATGAAAAATAGGAAAGGTTAGAAAGGTTGGATTTAACTCACTCAGTGTCACAAGCACCTACCTGGCAAGCACAAGGTCATGAGTTTGATCCCCGGCACCAAAAAAAAAAAAAAAAAAAAAAAAAAAAAAAAAAAAAAAAAAAAAAAAAAAAAAAAAAAAAAAAGAAAAAAGAAAAAGAAAAAAAAGAAAGAAGAAAGAAAGACAGAAAGAAACAAAAATAGGAAAGGCAAAAGAGAAGTAATGAATGCTTATGCTGAAGTCTAATAAACAACAACAACGACAACAAACCAATAAGAACAAATTTTGTGATCCTCACAAAAATCCAGATCCATAGATTATTTTCATCTGCACAAAATTTTACTCAGCAAAGAAAGTTGCCTCTAGTATTTTGAAAATTAGAGCTAAACTGATGAAATCTAGTGGTGATTATATCTAATTTGGTTTTTCATTTATGGGGAATAAAAACTCTCCACACCCACAATCTGTTACTTAAAGAAAAGAGCTTATGAATCACAGTTTAAAACCCTTACTTTTATCTCATTTTGAAAAAAATGAAAACCACAGAAATAAGCTCATTAATTTTTGAAATATAAAAATGATATTACTAAACAAGGTCGTAGAAAGTTTTGCATGCATTTACATTATAGTATATTTTTAATGGTATCTCTAGTATGAAAGCATAGATGGATTTTTATTTTAATTTTTTTAATTCAGGGGTCATTTTAGACTTAACAGTTTGCTAAGTAATTAATAGGGAAAGTACCTCATATGACCTTTACCAGTCTCACTCTTTACTACCCAAACAATAATTATCAAAGCTAAGAAATTAACTTTGCCACAGTATTATTAAAATACTGAAGGCTATATTTAGGTTTCATCCACTTTTCTGTTTTTTTTTTTTTTTTTTTTTCTCTTTTCCAGGATCCAGTCAGGATTCCACAGTGAATTTAATTGTCATGCCTTCTTGATCGCCTCTAATCTGAAATAAACTCATTATTGCTTTCTTTTGTGTGCATGTGTGGGGGGTTCTTCTCTATTTATATAGTTTTACTCTTTATTCATGATCCTGACACTTTTATAGGATGACCTCTAATTTAGGTTTGCCTGAGGTTGTCTCATGATTAAATTGAAGTTAGTCATTTTTGGAAAGGAAAACAAAGAAGTGATGTGTCCCTCTCAGAGGGGAGAGAAAATCAGTATAAATTACTGATAACATTAATTTTGATCACTTAGATAAAGTGGTATCTGTAGGAACTTTTCACTATAAAGCTACTATTTTTCTCACTATAAATAGAATAGTCATGCTTTGTGATTAATAAATATTTGGGGAGAGAGATGTTTATCTGGGTTCTGCATACATCTTTACTAATTTTAGCAGCAGTTGGTAAAACTTGTTTGCAGCAATTAATATTGTGTTATCCCCTCTCTCTCCTTTATTTATTCAACTTTCTATTTATATCAGTATGTTCTTATGGGGACTGGGTTATTATTTGGGTTATAATCGAGTACTGTTATTATTATTATTTTGTTTCTCAAAACATGCTAGCTTAATCCATCTTGAGTTCATACTGAAACCCTGACTTCAGTCAACACATCGGTCATGCTATCATTTCTTCCTTCATTGTTGGTAACTTCTTCCTCTTACAATGATTACTTTAGCTGTCATCATCACAACATATTTTACTTTCTTACATAGAGTTTGAGAACTAACATGCCATATTCCTGAAAGAAAAAATACCAAATAGAGTACAATGGTACTATAAAATACTACTTACATCTATGTAATCAAGTAATATCTAAAATAACTTTTTGAGCTGGGTATGGTGGTACACCTGCAATTCCAGCACTCAAGAGGCTTAAGCAGGAAGATCACCATGAGTTTGAGGCCAGTCTAGGCTACACAAATGAGTTCAAGGCCAACCTGCACTGCATAACAAAACCCTGTTTCAAAAAATAAATAAATAAAGTAAAATAACAATTATTTTTCAAAATTACTTGCCTGTATTAATCTATTCTCTATACTCTATTCTTTCATGATGCACTTAGTTTCATTTGCCGCAGTGTACATTTCATATTTCCCTTGTCATACTTGCTGGTTTTTTGAATTTGAGTATAGTAATGTTTATTCTTCTTGGAATACGTGTCTATGGGCAGGGGATTATGCATTTTCTCTCACAACTTTGTGCAGAAGAGTTATATCACTTTAAAAATCTCCATGTGTTACCTTTTGTTGTGACCTCCTTCCTGTGCCTTCCAAACCCTGGCATTTTGACTTTTCTTTGGTTCCCATAGATTAACTTTTTCCAAAGTGTTATGTAATTGTATCAGTCTTCCCTCACTTTATCGAGTGCATTTATAATTAATCTATACTTTTCTGTGAAGAAATTGTCCATTCTGTCTTAATTGACAATTAACACATTGTGTGAATGTACTGCAGCTTGTTTATGTATTTTGCAGTTGAATGAAAGATGTCTGAGCTGTTGCCACTTATTGTCCATATTGAATAAAGCTGATACTAAACATCCATATAAGGATTTTTGTTTGAAAATAAATTTCCTTTGCTCTTGGTCAAGTACTTAAGATTATGATTGCTGGGTCACGTGACAACTGCATTTTTAAGTTTATAAAATACTGCCTGTTTTCTATAGTTGCAATATTTCTTATTCCCATGTATAATTATAGGGGTACCAATTGCTCACATCTTCAGGATAATTATTTTTTATTTTTCAAAAATTATAGTTATTATTGCATTAGAATTATTATTATGAGATGTATCTTATGGCATTTTAATTTCCATTTATTTTCTCTAAAATTAATATTTCCATTTCCTTATTTTCCATCTGTATGTCTCCTTTAGTAATGTGTTTGCTCAGATCTTTTGGGCCTCTTTTTGATGGATTGTTTTGTTTCTTTATTCCTGAGTTTTGAGAGTTCTTTATATATTCTAGAAATATGGCCCTTGGCAACATGCAATTTGCGAATTGTTTCTTCCAAGTAGACTTTGTATTTTCATTCTCTTAACTGTATTTTTCATAGAGCAATAAACTTTTATTTTAAGAAAATGGTGTTTACCACCCTTTGCTTTGGGGAATCATTCCTTTAGTGTAATATCTAAACACTCTCTTTAACCCAAGATACTATTCTACATCTTTTCTTGAAGTTTGATTAGGTTACATGCTAAATGAAGGTATATAATCTATTTTAAATTAATTTTCATGTAGGTTGAAATTCATATTTTTCTCTCTAAATCATCAATTTTTCCACTATATTGTCTAGAGAATACTATACTTTCTATATCGAATTGAATTTGCAATTTGGCAAAATTGAGTTGACCATATTGTGTGAATCTATTTCTGAATTCTGTTGTTTCATTATTACAGACCTATGCTCTCAGCAACATCATATCTGTAAGTCTTCAAATGTAGTGTATGTGTTTTCCAATTTGTTCATCTCTAAAACATGCTTTTTATATTCCAGTTCTTTACTTTTTGTATAAATTTTAGAATCAACCTGGAAACTTCTTTTTTTAAAAAATCTTCCTTTTTTAATGAAATTCCTTTGAATCTAAAGAGTAAATCTAGAAAGAAGAGATTTTCAAAATTGAGAGTTATTTCTCATAGTCTCAGGTAGTTTTTTTTTAATTAGTACATGACTGCAGTAATAATGTTTGCATTCCTTGTGTGGGTTTAGTCCATGTACCTTACACATTTTAATTACTTTCTTAAATAATAGAAGCCATGTGTTTTTGTTTTTGTTGTTGTTGTTGTGTTTTTTTTTTGTTTTGTTTTGTTTTTGTCTTTTGAGACAGGGTTTCACTATGCATTTAAGGCTGGCTGTGAGCTCACTTTGTAGCCCAGGTTGGTCTTGAACTTGCAACAATCCTCCTGCCTCAGTCTCTCAAGTAATGGGATTATGGGCAACACCTCCACACCTGCCAAAGCCGTGTGATATTAAAGCTTGTGTGTCTGATTTATTTCACTTAACATTATGGTCTCAACGTGCACCGTTTGAGTGCATGGCTTGAGTTTATCTTTATTTATGCCAAAATAATATTCAACAGTGTGTAAATGCCACATTTTTGTTATCTTTTCATCTGTTGATGGACATAGAGGTCACTTCCAAAACTTAACTATTATGAATTTGTGTTTCTGTAAACATGAATATGTAATATGTTGTCTTTAACTCCTTCAGAAAGATACCTAGAACGGGAATAACTAGGTCAAATGGAATTTCTGAGGTGTTTTTTATTTTTTTTCCTGAATCTTCAAACTAAATTCCACAGTGGTTATAATAACTTATATTCCTACTAACAGTATGGAAGTGTTCCTTTTATTTCACAGCCTTGCCAGCATTTGGTATTATTTGATTTCTTGACGATGGCCATTCTTTCTGGGGTAACATGGAATCTCAGTGTTGTTTTCATTTGTATTTCTCTAATGGCCAGTGATATTGAATATTTCTTCAAATATTTATTGGTCATTTGTACTACTTCTTCTGTGAAGTGTCTGTTTATTTCATTTGCCCATGTTTTGATTGGGCCTTTTATTTTGCTGGGCTCTAATTTTTTAAAACGTTTTATATACTTTAGGTATTTGTCCTCTGTCTGAGGAACAGCTGACAAAATCTTTTTCCCCTGCTGTAGGTTGTCTTTTCACTCTATTGGCTGTTTCTTTTGCTGTGAAGAAGCTTTCAAAGTTGATAAGATTCCACTTGTTGATTTCCTGTACTATTCCCTGTGTAACTAAGTTTCTGTTCAGAAAGTCTTTGCCTAGGCTTGTGACTTCAAGATTTTTATCTATTTTTTCTTCTGGTATATTGTTTCTGTTTTAACATCTAGTTCTTTGATATATTTCGATTTCAGTGTGGTACAGGGTGAAAGATATGCGTTTATAGTCTACAAATATATCTCTCCATTTTTGGAGGTTTAACAAATTCATTAGTATATTTAAATTTTTAATGTATAAATTCTACATATGTGGTTAGATTTATAGCTAAGTAATTCATTTTGAAGTGTGTTATTCAAATTATTCTTTTCAAAAATTTGAATTCAATTATTCATTGCTAGCTTATATAAATTAAATTAGTATTTTGTATAATGAGTTTATATCTGTCAATCTTTTTGACTCATCAGTTTGATGAAATTTGTATATTACTTGGTGCTTTTTAGATTGTCAATCCTATTGTCTATAAATTGAGACAGTTTTCTTTCTTCCTTTCTAATCTTCCTGCCTTTTAAAATTTTTCATGTAATATTGTATTGGAAAGAACTTCCGGTGCAATAGTAAATGAGAATGTTTGAAAAATAAGTGCTTTCTTGGTTTTAATCTTAGCTGTAAAGGATTCAATCTTTCATCATTCAGCATGAATTACTCTACATTTTTTTTTAGTTTTTCCTTATCACATTAAGAAAATGTTCTTCCTCCTACTTTGATGAGAGTTTTTTTCTATCATGCATTGACGTTGAATTTTATCAAATGCTCCTTTTGTGTCTAATGAGATAATAATGACAAATTTTCTTTAGTAATTAACTTTTGCTCTCATATTTGTTTACTTCTGTTTGCTTTGAACTTTTCTTCTTTGTCAGTTTTAAAATATGAGTTTTCCAGAAGTTAGTTTATAAGAATTATTAACTTGAGAACTTTATTTTCTGTTATAAGAATTTAATGCTTTGCAGTTTCCCCTACACATTATTTACTTGGATACTTAAAATTGCATTTTTACTTTCATTCATCTCTATTTTTAAGTCTCCACAGAGACTTATTCATTAATCTCTGAAGTATTTGTAAATGTGATTCTTATTTTCCAAATGTCTACTGATCTTCCAGCTATTTTCTACTATTTATATATCTAGTTTGTTTCACTATAGTCCAAGTATATCCTTTGCATGATTTCTATTATTTTAATATTGTTGAAGTTTGTTTTCTGACCCAGAGTAGGATTGTTCCAAATGTCTTCAGATTCTGCAGTTGTTGAACAGAATAAAAAGTATTCTACTGTTTTTGGTATAAAAGTGAATAAGGTATAAATTCACATTTATGGTTGGTACAAATGGGAATTAGATCTGATTATTTGAAAGTATTTTTCCGTATCTTTACTGAATTCTCTGTATTCTTTTCTTTTTGCATTCTGTTGGAAACCAGACATTTTGTGTGTTAGGCCTTAGGAAAAACTCTAGATGTGGAGGAAGTCTTTTCGTCTTGGAATAAATGTACATTTCTGATAGATGTTTAGTTCCAGTATGTGGTGTATCTACTGAACTGTATTTGAGGTTTGTTATTGCTCCAGTTACCATCAATTCCTCATACACTGGATTCCTGCAGTGATCCTGTTTAGGGCTGGAGCTTGTATGGCAGAGTAATACCTGCTCTACCTTCAGTTTTATGTCTCCTCCTTAAACTAATACTCAGAGAGAGTTTCATGCAGAGCTATGAATGTAGCTTAGCACTCAAGTGCTTGCTTAGCATGTGTGAGACCCTAGACTACTTGCTACTGAAAATGTATTGGCTTATCAGTGGAGCAAACCTGGAGGAGGTAGGGATGTTGGATGTTCTGATTAATCCTCATTCTCAGGAAGGTACCTGTATGTGGGTCTCTGGGACATGGCCATTTCATTCTTCTCCCCTACACTGCCTCTTTGCCCTCTGCTACGAGGTATTCTTGCTCACAAAGGAGTATAGATTTGTTTTTTCTCCTGGTAACTTCTCCAGATTCAATACATTTACACCTGGGCCCTAAGAATGAAAACACTTGTTGATTATCATTTAACAAATCAAGGATTTCACTCATAAGGTTTAAAAGAAAAAAAAAAAAAACCTTTTCATGGGGAAGTAACTTGAACAAAGTTTTATACTTGGTATTGGTAGTGAGGTGAGGTGAAGTAAATGTCCTTTAAAAATACATAAATTATCCCTCTATACCAATAATCCCGTTCTACTGACCTTTTCAATACATGCAAATAGTGGTGATTATCAGTACTCATGTCAGAATACTGCCAGTGGCCAAGTTCACTATCATTTTTCTACCTCATTTAATCTCTACTTTCAATCTCAGATATTATAATATTGCTGATACAGATTTCTCAACACTGATGCTTCCTCTGCATTTCCACTCGGTGAAACAAAAATTCTCAGGGATATATTTTTGGTTTGCCTTGTGTTAGTTTGGTTTATTTTATTTTATTTATTATTATTATTTTTTGTAGTAGAGACTGAATCCAGCAGTTTCACAGTGAGCTATATCCCCAGTCCTTTTTCAAAAATTCTTCTTTTCACTAGTACATGTTTGCAGTACATAATGGCTACATTCATCATGGAGAGCTGGCCCATGTACATAACATGTCTTAATTCATTTCTTTACCCTTCCCCAGTCCTCCCCACCTTCCTGCATTTCTTGGTCCCCTTGTTATTTGCAAATGTTTATCTCTTTTGTTTCCAAAATTGCTAAGGCTGGGTTCAAACTTCTAACCTTCTTGTCTCAGTTTTCCCGATTCCAGAGGACTGGGTTGGGCCGAGATCAGCAACCCATCTATTAGTGTGCATTTTGAAATTTTCATCTCATTTTTACCTGTTACAATTCATTCTAATGCATGTGTGGTACTGACTTTTGAAATTTTTGAGTTTTATTTTCTCAGAACTTTTCCAGTCACCCAACGCATATATTTCTTCCATTGTTCTACTTTGGCGTCTAAAGTGCTCAGTGGCCAGTACCTTGATCTCATGGACTGTTCACTAAATTGGCTAAGGCAAGTAATCCCAGGGATACACCATCTCTGAAACATTTCTGTCATCTTCCCTGTGCCAGCATCCTATTCAGGAAAGTTAGGGGGAAAGAAAGTAGGTACTAAATTCACTTTTATGTTGATCAATTATTTTATTGAAGACACTTGGCCAATGAATTCATCTTAGTATAGTTGACTTTCTTTAAACTCTGGTAACCTTTATCTTTTATGTGTATCAGTGCTTCCAATTGGGCATGTTAGACTGCAATACTGAGATTCAAGCATATGACAAATTGTAAATCTGTGGACTAAAGGCTAGACCAGCTAGGATTATTTCTACAAACTATTGAGGACACTTTTGAGGGTAAAATGTCAAATCAGTAGAAAGCCCACCTGGTCTAAACTCTGGAAGTTGAGAAGAATGAATTCCGGCCAGAACACTACATCTGTCATTCAGATATTTTCAGTCCTGGCTCCAGGAATTGGAGCCTGAGCAATCTACAATGGGAGAGTCAGTAAATGGTCCAGCTCAGCATGGGATTCTAACTGCAATGAGACATCAAAGAGTTTATAGCAGCATGGGAGTTTTGGAGAAGCTTCATAATCTATTTAGTTGATGCCAGTAAGGTCTCTGACTTCATTTTATACATATAAAAATAACCTCATTGTGTCATGGGGGAATGTTTCAGAAAATTTTTCACCTGAAATTTCAAAAATTGTATGTGATTTACATTTTTAAAAAGCTCTAAAATATCTCCAGCAATATAAAAATGTAGAATGTTCATGTTCTAATTGTAATTGTTTAGATACACATTAAATTTTAACTTAAAATACATACTTAGCAAATTGAACTTACAAGTTCAGAGCAGCAAGCAATAATAGTGTTTTGATTACTACCCATCCTGCCTCTCCTTCTTCCCTCCTTCCTTCCTTTCTTTTGTTTTGTTTAATTATGGAAATGTAGGTGGATTGTTCACTTATTAGTCTTTTAAAATTTGCTTTGTCAAGTAAAATTTACACACAGTGAAAATGCACATATATTAATACCAGTACATACATAAATATTACACCTGTGCAAAAACAAGTTCTTCCAAACTGTGTGTTTCCATCACCTACCACAGAAACTTCCCCCTTGTATGCCTTTTCAGCCAATGTGCACTAGCATTCTTCTCTCTATAGTCATAGACTAGTTTGCTGTTCTTACATGTCATAAAAATGCAATTGCATAGTATTATGCCTTTCCTGTGTTCAATATAACATTTTGGGAATTGTTTAATATATCTAGTAAATCATTATCTGTTTCATGTTTCTAAGAAGTATCCCATTTTAATAATTTGCCACAATTTGTTTCCCTAATGATGAACACTGGAGTTATTTCTAGTTTTAGGTTATTATGAACAAAGCTGTTTCAATCAAGCTTATGCAAGTTTGTCATAAGTACATGCTTTCATTTCTTCTGGATAATAAATACCAATGGTGGGCAACATAATGGTATATCAAAGATGTTCATATCTCATTCCTAGAACCTGTACCTATATCAGTCACACCACAGAGGGGAATTCAAGTAACAGATAGAATTAATGTTACTGATCAGCTAGACTTAAAAATAGGTATCAGTCCTGGATAATCCACATGTGGCAAATGTAACCACAAGCATCCTTAAATATGAAAGAGGGAGGCAGAAAAGTTAGTGTCAAAGTGCCATGAAGTGAGGTGATATGAGAAAGACCTGGCTGAACAATGTTGGCCTTGAAGATAGAAAGAGACCACGAACTACGAAACTGATCATCCTTGGAAAATGCACAAACATAAATTTTCCACTAGAACCTGCACCCCTGTTCACACTTGATTTAATCAAAATCCCCAAACTGCAAGATGATAACTTTGTTTTTATTTAATTCACTAAATTTGTGATGGTTTACAAACAGTAATAAGAAAGTAACAAACTACCAAAACAGGTGGAAATGTTAAGTCATGCAATAGGTACAAAGTTAACTTTATAAGGAGCAGCCAAAACATATTTAAAGGATAACAATTCACACCTAGCCCCATAAACAATGCATGCAATTTGATTGCTACTGTCAACTTTGTCAACATACAGTATTTTCCATGTTTTTGTTCTGAGCCATTTTTTTGGGGGGGAATAAAATAATATAACATCGTGCTTTTAGTTTCTCAGATGATTTATGATATTGGGGACATTTTTCATACTTTGTCCATGTATATATCTTCTTGGAAATGTTTGTTCAAGATATTCACCTATCTTTATTATTTAGGTTTAGGTGTTCTTAATATACTCTAGAAAAAAATTTCTATATTTAAAGTATTTTATGCTGCTTGGTGCTATTGAATGGTTTATTCATGCTATTTTCCAACTAGTTGCTGTCAACATATAAAATTAATTGGTTTCTGTAGATTAACCTTATTATACCATAAGATCTTTCATAATTAATTCACAAGGGATAATATCCTTTTCAGGTTTTATAGGATTTTGTATATACACAATCCTACAATCATGTCATTTATGAAGTAACACAAATGTCTGTACTTCACTGTAATATTTGAATCATTTATTCATTTCATTTGTTTATTATAGGAGTTTAGTACAGTGTTGAATAGAAGTGATAACAGTGAAATCCTTGCCATGCTCTTAGCATTAAAGAAAATATATTGTATACCTCAATTCTAATTTTAACTGGATGTATTTTACAGATAGTATTTACAAATTGATGAAGTGGTTGTCTATGCCTACTAGAGTGAGAACTTGTCATGAATGGATGTTATATGTCATCAAGTCCTTCTTTTATGCTTCAACTAAGATAATTAAGATAATTATGTGATTTTTGCTTAATAAGATTGATTTTTTTTAAAGTCGTGCCACAACATTACCATGTTATCATGAATTCTACTTGATAGTTCTGTATTCCTCTTTTTATGTAATGCTGAATTACTTTTGCTAATATTTGCTTAACAGTTTTATAAATATATTCCTAAGATACATATTGGTGTATAATTTCATTTTTGTGTCCTGATTTGTGTTAGTTTTATGATCATGTTGAATTTAGGGAAAGAAATAGTAGTATTTCCACCTCTTTTTTCTAAAATAGTTTCTGCAAAATTAATATTAATCATTATTAAATATCTGACAATTTATCAGTGAATATATTTGACTTTAGTTTTTCGTTGTAGGAAAGTACTTAATTATGAATTATATTTCTTTATTAGACAGAGACCCTTCAGATTTTATATTCATTTTTATGTCAGCATTAGAGAGTTTCTGCTGTTCTAGGATTTTGTTCAATTCATCTAATTTCTCAAATTTATTGGTACAAAGTCATTCATATTCCTTTTTAACTATGTTGTGCATATAAATTGTTTCTTCGATTTGTATTGTTTGGGGTTTGTTGAACTTGTTGGATCTGTGTGGCATTATTTTTCATCAAATTTGGGTAATTTTTAGTTACTGTTTAAGTATTTTTTCATATGTCTATTGATCATTTTTTTTTTCTAGGATCTTAACTGTACTTATTTTTGCTCAGTGTTGCCTCATAGGTCTTTGTCCATCTTTTCAATGAAAGTTTTCTTTTTTTTTTTTTTTCCCGGCACCAGGGATCGATCTCACAACTTAGTGCCTGTCAGACAGGCACTTAAGCCATTGAGCCAAACTCCCGGCCCTGGTTTTTTGAGGCAGGGTCGCACTACGTAACTCAGGCCAGCCTTGTGCTCACGTTGTAGCCCAAGCCGGCCTGGAACTCACAAAGCTCCTCCTACCTCAGCCTTCTGAGTGCTGGGATTAAAGGCGTGCGCCACCACGGCCGGCTTCAATGAAATTTTTGAGTTTTCAGAGCTATCTTAAAATCCATATCTGCCATCTCTACCATCTATAATTTCTAGTATTTGTTTCTATCGTTTTTTCCCTTGATTATGGATAAAATTTTCCAGTTTATTCTTTTCCTACTAAAGTTAATATTGTACAGATTTCTTTTGCAGGGAATCTGACTTCATCTGTCTTCATTCTAATTCTGACAAATTTTGTTTTATACATAGTTAATTGATGGGTAGATTCTCCTGATCCCATAGGACCTTCTCCTATGCTTCACAAAGTTGGTTGATTTCAGCTTTTCCTTAGGTCCGGAGTTTTTCCCTTCTCCTATGACACATTGTTTCTGGGCTCTTAATGGAAAGACAGAATTGCTCAATGAATTCTCTACTTCCAATGCCCCAAATTCTGACAACTTTTAAGCCTGCGTGACTTTCAGCATCCCTGTATTGCTTTCAGATCCCTAGAAACCAGTCTGCTAGATCTTTTGAATGCAATTCCCTTGAGGCTTTTCTCAGGCAAGGACTCAAGATGAACCCTCACAAAAACTTCTAGGGTAGCTTCCCTGTATAGCAACCTCATTTTCCACGTATGGCCCCTCAAGTTCCAGCTGCCTTATCAACCTTTAACTCTAGTATCTACCTCTTTGACTCAGGGGCACTGTACTCTCTACTTGGAATCCATTTCCCTATTGCAAAGTTACAGCCAAGTGTCCCAGGCAGAAATTGACTTCATATGAAACTCCTACCACACGTTTTTTCTTTTCTTTTCTTTTCTTTTCTTTTCTTTTCTTTTCTTTTCTTTTCTTTTCTTTTTTAATCTTAGGGATGATAGATCTACTTTCACTGTTGCCAGTATTTTAAGCAGTTGTCTCATGTATTTGGTCCCGTTTTTCTAATCACTTTACATAAGAGGGTAAGTTCAATATCAGTTACTTCTAGTTACTGGAAGGAGAAGTCCTCCAGCACACTATTTTGAGCATATAGTTAGTATAAATATGGTGCTAATTATTATGCTCTACAAAGAAACAAAAAGTAAGTTCACATCCGTCTGAAAGAGATTGTTAGAAAGCACATACACATAACTAAAAAGCAAAATGCACTGACTTTCTTTTAGTTCCTAGGATACACCAAGACCTCTCCTCCTTCAATTTTTGCAAAGCTAATTCTATTTGCCTTGAAAATTCTTCCCCTTTTCCTGGCCTGAATAAGCCTTATTTATTTATCAAATCTCAGCTAAAATGACACTTCCTCAGAAAAATTTCTCTGATTCTCCTATCTAAATTACTTTATTTATTTTTATTCTTTCCCACAGCATAGTATAGTTCTCTAATACTTCCAACCATTAATTTTACTTTATCCATTTCTATAATTATTTAATCATACATTTCATAAATGTCAGACTAACTCTACTTTCCTCATTGCTATGTCTCTAAATCTGTCATACTACTGAAAAAGTAATACAAAAGTGTATTTCTTGAATAAATGAATAAAGGATTTTTATCGGTATCATGATCTGGATGGAATATACCAAATAAACGCATTTCCTACGGGGTTGATCAGAAAAGAACCTAGGAGATAAACGTTTAAGTGGCAGATATGGTAACAAGAGGCTTTCAAGGGAGGAAATTTAGATGCATTTAGAAAAATAAGTTCTGTTTCAGCAGAGTGACTGGACCTGCTTTGCTACAGAAGAGAATTCATTAGGATTACAAATAGAATAAGCCTTTTGAGGTAAGTTGAGTTTAGATTCTTGATCTTACCACCCTTATCATAAGCTCCAGTTTGTAAAACACGAATCTCTGAGTAATATTACCTATAGACAAATGCAATATTTATTCTAAAGATATGACATATTTTTAAAAGTAGGCATTGAATAATATTTCTCACAAGTAACTCCATAAAAAGATATTTACTGAAATAAACTAACATCTATGAATTTTAGTCCCTATAGTTGTAGTTCAATTTTGCAGAAGTACATCCCCAGAAATGTGCCTTATCAATTTCTCTGTGTGATACACAAAAAAGTATATTTTCTGTCAATGATCTTTAGCAATGTTAATGTTATAGAACTCACTTGACATCTGAAATAATGTGAACACAGTATGTTCAGGCAAGTGTATTATAATACAATGCTTAGAAACCCTATGCAGTTTTCTATCTATGCCTAAGGGAATATTTTAGAACAATATAGGCATGCCCAGAAGAGGTCCATGAACCTGGAAAGAAACATAGATAGGTACTGAGAAGAAGAAACCAGATGCCACCCTCACCTGATACTCAATGTGTACATGCTCTAGTTACTTTCCCCCATTGATGACTAAGCATGGAGACATAAATGAGAGGCCTACCAACTACTTCATACTGTTAGTTCCCAGAATATTTACAATTGAGGCCTTTTCCAAAGCAGTCAAAGCCACCTACAGGAACCAATTAATCTCTTTCTGCAGCTCTAGCCCTACTAGTAAAGCCCACTCAGTCACAAGGGACCATTATCAAACTCATTAATAGCAATCCTCTCCAGACTACTTAACAAAAGGAAGAGAATTTTCCCCTAATTTCATCTTGTTAAGGTAAATATTGCCTGATATTTTGAAAAACTGAGAGGCATTATGTTTAATTTATACAATATATGTGAATAATTTTACCCACAAGACGATCAATCAAACAAGATGGTGTCATCTTTTCTGAGCACCATAATATAGAAAAGATGTGGTGTGACCATTAAGCATCCTACTGACCTGGTGACATTAGCTGAATTGGCCACAAACTAATCCTCAGTTTGGAAAGTTCTTCTCGTCATTCCAAAAGGTGAGGTGATTCACAACTCAGAAACTAAATGATACCTTTCTTATCACCACGTATAGTCATTTCATTGAGAAACCTCAACTGATCCTTCACACCAGAGCGTTTCCCTGATACTTGTGTATTTTCTTTACACAGTGGTAGGGTGGAATCTTTGATGGTACACTCATGTAATCCCAACATTTGGGCGGCTGTGATATGAGGTTAGGAAGTTTGAGGCCAACTTGGTCTACATAATGAGTTCAAGGCCGGTCTCAAACAAAAGAAAACAAGAAAGAGAGGGTGGGGGACAGGAGAGGTAGGGAGGGGAGGGAGGGAGAGAGAAAGAGAAAGCAAGGAAAAAAACAGAGAGAGAGAGACAGAGAGAGAGAGAGAGAGACAGAGAGAATAGCTTCTGGGGAAGCCTGGATGCCTGCTTTGAACTTCAGCTCTACTGTTTATTAGCATATGGTATGACTTGGGCAAGTTTTTATTTCCACATCTATATTTTGTATTTGAAAGAGATAACACAATCTACCCATAGGACTGTTTTAAGAATAAAGTAAGACAATTTCATACAAACATATAAAGAATTTAAAACAATGGCAACAAATAGTGTGCAATATATATGCTAACTATTATTAGAATTTTAAAATATAAATTTATTTCTACTTGGCTCATTTATTAAACATTCAAAATATTTATTGAATGTCTACTATGTGCCATTCTATATAATATACCAGTGAAGAACTTCTGACTTTAGAGAATTAACAGTTAAGCAAAGGAGAAAGAAAGCAAACACTGTAAATAATAAATAAGAAAATTATACACTATAGTAAAACGTGATTTTTAAAACAAGAAAAAAGAATAGAGCAACTGTGGGTGAATGTGATTTTGAATTAACACAGACAGAGAGGGTGTCACAGAAAAAGTGACACTAGAGCAAAAGCTGGCTGCAGATTCCTGAGTGAAGATAGAACAGCCACTGCCAAGATCCTGAGGCTTGAATGTGTGTGCTCTGTGGCTAGGAAGGAACTCACTGTGGCTGGAATGAAGAGGACAGGAGGAAAATGAGATGAGTTTGGAGAGGGAGGCCAAACATAAGACTCAAGCATTAGATCTCTGTGAAATGCAGCCATTGCAGAATTTCCAGTTAAAAACTAATCTAGGCTGTCCTGTATTCTGAAAACATCACTCTTGTTCTGTTGATACAGACCAAGTAGAAGTATGTGAAGACCAAACCAAGAAAATCTAATAGGAAACTATTGCCAGACCCATTTGTGAGATGAGAGGGGCTCAGTCCAGCATGTTTGCTTGGGATAGCATGAGATGTAATCAGATTCTGGAAACATTTTGAAAATAGAGAAGACAGAATCCTCATAAAACACTAACAGGAACAGCATAACAATTAGAAGATAACTGTCACTCACAAGAACACCAGCAGTGGCCATGTTTGCTGTGTGCTCTTGAATCGTTGACAGGTAGTAAAATGCCTGGCACATAGTTGTCACTAGAAACACTTGTTCCATGAACATAGTATTCAAAGAGGCTGATGCTGAAACTAGAATTTCTATTTACTTTTAACCAGGAATATTTTTTGTCCTAACCAAAGCAGTGTTTTGGAGGTCTATTAGTAATCAACAGATTGATTAGTGCAGATAAAAATCAGAGAAGAGTGAGGTGTAGAATCTTAAATGATATTTTTATTGGGCAGAGAAAAACAGATCAATCTACCTGCAAAGTACTTATCGTTAATGCTCTGAGTCAGGGTTGACTGTCCCTGGATAGAGTCTCATGCACATCAAATGCTATGGGTACTTCTAGCTGTAAATCTTCTGCATGAACCAGCATACCTGTAGCCTGTGTATACTCTTCAGATATGGATATCATATCATAAACTTAGCTATTTGCAAGTCTGTTTCCTGGAGCCACGCAATTTAAAATAGTTTTTGCGCATGCGTTATTTCACTAATTTTTATCATTTTATGAGTAAGTCACTGAGAAGAGAGGCACATGGGACTATGGTAAGATTTTCTAATCAAGAGCTATACTCATTTAACTGTTTAGGTCCTTTTAATCCATGTCCTATTGTGAAAGTATTAGTCAGGTTTGGGAAAAGTTTATGTCAGCTAGAAATGATCTCTTGCCTCTCTTATGCTTCATAACTACTTTATGTCTTTCACTTGCAAGTGAAAAATGCTGTCAGTTTCTTCATTTCTTTTCCTAAAGAAATATGATCCTTGCTTAATATTGAGTGGAAAATGTGCCTTAGCTTACTTTTGTCCAGTAACAGAATAGACTTTCCTTCCATTCTGCACACTGGTATGGTCCTCCTTTCTGACTAGAGTACTTACATAGTTGTACAATTGAAACCTGAGAATAGAGAAAGATAACCCAGGTTGAATCAGTAAATTTGGTGTCAAAATTGAGAGCTCAAGGCATCCTCACAGCTGATCATAGCATTTTTCAGTTGAACATTTACCATGAATGTCAATTTATTCACATCCCTTTTGCTCCATAGAGCATTTGGAAAGATGATTTATTATGAAATAAGTAAGTGTGTGGTATCCAAATTCCAAACAAGCTGCAAGTTTCACTTATACATTGCTAGCCAACTGATCACAGGTTCTTGAAACTGTCATCTAATTATGTTAACTAGTATAGTAAGATCAATTAGAAACCTATTTCACTAATTTGAAATCCAATGGCAGCTGTCTTCAAGTAGGGATCTAGTAAATTTTAAGAAATCAGCACTTTCGGAAAATAAATAGATTCAATAAATTTACGCAATCATTTAGCTTTCAAATGCAGTGGCTAGCCTGTGGCTGAAATCACTCTCCTTCAATACATCAAATTTTTCAGGTTTTAAAAGATAACAACTCTTACACACTAAAATAAAAGGAGTAGCACAGGTACATAAGTACTCAAAGCTTCTTTGAAAAAAATTGTCAATCAGATATGTAGTTCAATGATAGAGCAGTTGTCTGGCATTCATAAGGCCCTAGGTTCAGTCTCCAGCACTAAAAGAAAAGTGTTATCCAGAAATTATATTGATTAGAAGTGAGAACAGCTATTAGGGATAAGGTCATTTTGGGGACATTCTGTGTATACTGTCTATCTGTTAAAGTCTATTTAGCTTATACTTAATAACAAGAAGAAATGCAATGGAAAAGCACAGAATTTATCATAGATGGAATAAGAGAGATATTGTGCAACAATAAAAAGATCCTTGATTAAATGCTGCATTGCCATGCATCAATAGCATCATTAGCCATTAGACTTCAGGATTTTTAATAAGGAATCAAAGACCAAATGAGAATGATTTAGAATCTATTATTCAGGAGCCAAGAAATTGGAATGATAATCATATCAAGTGAACCAAAAATAAGAGATTAAGAAAGGCTGTTTAAAAGTAAGAATAAAATATACAAATTTAATCTGGAGCAAGCTAATACCTCATTACAATGACTTAGCATTTAAGTTAGGCACACAGTTCCAAACCCAGAACTATAAAAATCACAACTAGATATTTTCTGTGGTTGACTGCCTTAGAGATGATTCATTGTTTAACTATTATAATATATAAAATTGAAAAATGTCTTCATAAATAGGAACTTGGCAAAGTAGCACAATATGATTTTTTTCCACTAAAAATCCTAAGTGATGCCATCTACCTACCTACTTTCCTGGCTGCCTACCATGACTGCTTACTTATCTTTTCATTCAAGTAACTTTTGGCTCTGTGCTGTGATATCCTATGTGCTACCACATGTAAAATAAATGTCCTCATATTCTAAAACCTCCTAGTATCTGAGAATAGATGAACTTGCAGAAACCCTCTGTGGATCTGTGATGTGTGGGGGCTGTAACGCTTTGCTCTCTTGCAGTACACAAGAAGTAAATCAAATATTTCAAGTACTGGACATTAATAATACCCCCGGTCTCAAAGGAGGATTCTTCCCCTAATGGAAAGATTATTCTCCAAACCTCATCAGCACTGCCTGCCTCAAGGTGACTCGCTCTCCCACCTCAACCTGCAGCAATTTCTTCCTCCACTGCTCTTGCCAGACATTAGCTGTTGCCATCCTCCACAAAAGGACATTAATAGTCTTGAAGGCAATATGCTGCTTTTGTTCTTGCCTCCTTGTCCCCTCCCTCGGAGCTCATTAACTTATATTTGCCCTCTAGGAGTGTAACTAGTAATCATCTACAGTAAGGTGGAAAGATCTTGCAACTTCACAGAGAAAGCAGAGAGGAGAAAGATTTTTAAAAAGTAAATTATTAAAACCAAGATGACATATTATTCGTGAACTAGAGTTCAGCTATTCCCAATGCCCTTAATGGTGGTTATTGTCAATGTCATTCATTAATACATTTAAATTTATTCTAGATTCAAGTGCAGTTATAAACACTACTTTCTCATCTATTAAAAAGTGCATTCTATTGACAGATAACATACACGAGATAAGCAGAGATGACCAAAAATACAGAGATAACACAAACAACCTGTCCTTTAGATAGTTCAACATGGTGCCTTTAGCACCTGAAGGAGAGAAAACCTTTCTCTGTTTTCTGTAAGTAATACTGAAAATTCAAGACTGTCACAGATTGAGGCAAACAAATACTTACCTTGAAGTGGAGATCCATTCTTCAAGAAAATCAGACCCTATCTGTATATATGTATATGTAAGATAACTAAAAAGAACACTGCTGAATCTATTCGTTATTGAGAAAGAACCATTAATACTCATATGATTAGATCAATCTAGCATGTCTATATCTGATAATGTAAGAAACCATTTTAAAGATAACGATGCACAATATTGCAACCATTGTCAAGCTTCTATCTACCGGTTGTATAAACCTGCAATGTTGTGTATTTACTCTAGTCATTTGCTTGTCTCTTTTGCTTGTTGTTTTTACTATATATGTTGTCTTTTTGTTGTTGTTGTTGTTGTTGTTTGTTTTGTTTTTCTTCGCTCAAATAAAATTAAAAAAAAAAAAAAGAAAATCAGACCCTCAAGAGGCCTTAAAGGTTCTATAAGGAGCTAAGACTAGGTTCTCTGAATACACAAAATAGAATGAACAAAGAACTGCCGTGGAACATACAGGAATGTTCAACAGCAAAACTTCCCATCTAGGCATTGGAAATGATGGTACCCCGAGGTCATGAATTACATTTGCAGATACTGTGTAGGAATGTTCACCTTCTCTGTCAACCAGTAATGAAGTTTGGTCAACTTAAACAGAAAACTACTTTTTGAAGTACTGTATTAAATACAGGGCTCAGTGTTCCCTTTTGAAAAAGCCTTATTTGAATGTCCCAGGTATAACACACTATAACTCAATTTAAAAATCCCCTTTATGCATTAAAAGACGCTGTGAGATGTCTTGATCTTGATTTTATGAGCTGAAATAACATCAATTCATTTAGATTTTCAAATGATATTGACAGTGTTGGAAGAAGGATGCTGGAGTGCTCTGCACAGACCTCTTAAGAAGCTTAAACCTTTTCCTTATGCAAACACACTCTCAGATACTTCAGAATTGTAGCAATGTTATGCTTTGGAAGAAAGTATTGCTTCTTTTCCCCTCCATGTGAAACAAAAAGTACAATTTCTTCAAGACCTTAATAGCTTTTTCAGAGTTTCTAAAACTCATCACTCCCATAGAAATTCTATTTGCCCTGAAATTTTCCTATTGGAAAAAAAAACTATGTATTCCTTTTAAACCAACCTACACCCATTTGCAGGTTTCCCACATAGTCACATTTCTGTAATGAGCACAGATTTCCTTTCAAACTCAATGGAAATGAGGTACAAGTCAGATTAATGATTTAGCATAAGGGCTCATGTTTATTTTTATCTTTACTTTACTTTTGCATCAGAGTGTATCTTTAATATAAACATAAATTAGGAAGCAAAAGTATCATAGCCCTTGCTGCTTAACGTTTGGCCTTCAGTTCACCATCAGCAACATTACCTGGTTCCATACCAGAGCTATGGATTATTTAACCCACGTTTTAACAAGCTTTCTAGGGAATGTGTATGCCCAACGACTTTTGAAAGCATTGGTAAGCTAACTAGACAAATGAGATTTGGAGAATCAGGGCAACAGACAGATTTCAGAGCTTGAATGAAAGATATCCCATAAAGGTTGAAGCTACATTTTAAAACTTAGACATTTTGGTGAAGATAATAGACAACTATATCATTCCCACTCAAAATTTATAATCCCAGTAAACTCATCAAAACTGCTTTCTGCTTCTTTCATACCTGGTGTTTCTCTCTCTGTCTCTCTCTCTCTGTCTGTCTGTCTGTCTCTCTCTCTCTCTCTCTCTCTGTCTCTCTCTCTCTTTCTCGTGTCTCTCTGTCTCTCTGTCTCTCTGTCTCTCTCTCCTTCCCTCCCTCCCTCCTCTCCTCTCTCTGTCTCTCATACATACATCTATATATATGACTCATTTAAAAATTAAATTACATATATTATATGTATTCTATTATGTTTTGCATCAGGAATGCCCTCAAAAACTCTCACATGCTCAGAGGTGGAGCTTTTGGAGGTTGCTTGGTTCGTAGTGGATTCATCCACTGGTGAGTTAACAGCTGAGTGCTGTTAGGAGGTCCTACCTTGTTGGAAGAGGTAGAAATCTTGGAGCATGACCTGGAAAGGTATATCTCCCTTCCTGTTCCATCTTTCTCTCTTTACCTCCTGACCTCCATGACAAGAGTAGGTGTCCTCCTACGGACCTTTCAATGTGCTATTTCTCCCTCAGAGCCAGTCAAATCATGAACTGAAAGCATGAGTCAAAATAAACCTCTTCCTTTGTTTTTTCCAGGAATTGAACACAGGACCTCATGCTTTCTAGGCAGACACTGTGCTGTTGAACTATATTTCTGGCCCAAATTTTTTTTTTTTTCTGAATTGTGGGGATCCAGTACTGTTTCTCAGTGACTATGTGAGTCAGTAACTGAGTCTCAGTGACTTCCTGACTAAGAAAATGTCTATATTCCTAAAACTATCTGTCTTTCAAGTATGCCCTACAGATTTTCTCTTTCTTTCTAGTTCATACAATTTAAGAAAAAGAATATCTGATGTCATTTTTAGCCACTTTGTGACCTGAAAAACTCTCTGCAGTACTAATTGTCAACTAAAGTCAAGCAGTCCATTGTACTTTCTCCTTTAAGTCAGCTACTTAAGTCAGCCCCTGTATTTTAGCAACTTCTACCTACTGGGGTAAAATTCCACATGCACTTAGCAAATCCATCTCCTTCTATGAGCATCTGGAAGACTTTTCTCCCAGGCTCTCAGTTCTACTTGTCCTATGCCAGTTCTGCTCCTTTCAGAGCACCATTCCAGTCCTCTGAACTCAGACTCAATTTTCTCCTCTTCCAACTCCTCCTC